>RJWM01004883.1:0-58167 GCA_004363535.1 Dasyprocta punctata
GAACCAGAACTGCTGCCAGCTTCCTCCAGCAGCTCCTAGCTGGGCACAGACCTGTGGAAACTGCTTGGACTGCAGCGAGCCCAATGAGTCTGGTCTTGGGGCAGGCCTGCTAAGGTTATCTACTACTCTGCCATAAAGCAATGGCTGGCCTGCTGGTATACAGTGGCACAATTCAGGGTGCTGTCTCTATAGGCTGTCTACTAGTGAACCCAGAGAGAATCTTGGAAGTGGACTATTTTTTGTTTGTTTCCCGTTTGTTTGTTTTGTTTCATTTAGTTTTTTTTCTCTTTCATTTTTTTTTTTTAATGAGTGTAAGAGTGGTTCCTCTTTGTGGGTGTGGTTCTGTTCTGTTCTACCTTTTATCTCTTCCACCTCTTTTTCTTCAGTCTTCTGCACCTAGCACTTGGGAGGCTGAGGCAGGAGGATCATCATAAATTGAAGGCCAGCCTGGGCTCCACAGTGAGTTTAAAATCACTGGACTAGCCGGGCATGGTGGTGCACGCCTTTAATCCCAGCATTTGGGAGGCTGAGGTAGGAGGAGCATTGTGAGTTCGAGGCCATCTTGGGCTACAACATGAATGAAAGACCAGCCTGAGCTACACAGAGCGACCCTGCCTCAAAAAACCAGGGCTGGGAGTTTGGCTCAGTGACTTAAGCACCTGTCTGACAGGCGCAAGGTTGTTAGTTCAATCCCTGGTGCCGCAAAAAAAAAAAAAAAAAAAAAAAGTTAAATCACTGAACTGGGGCTGGGGATTTAGCTCAATGGCACAAGTGCTTGCTTGGCAAGCATGAGGTCATGAGTTTGATCCCTGGTACCAAAAACAAAAAACAAAAAACAAAACAAAACAAAAAAGTCACTGGATTACATAGTGAGACCCTGTCTCAAAACAAAAAACGAAACAAAATGATTATGCTCTGAAGTTTATCCATCTGATGTCTTTACACTGATGTTTTTAGTTTGAACCAAACCTCACTAAGCTCTTCATACATTGCCCCAACACAAGAGCAAACTCAAAGTTAATATTTGAGCCACCAGCTTTCCCTTCATTTTTCTATACAACATTGTATGACTATATGACAACTCTTCTAAATGCCTTGATGAACATTTGGGTTAGTTCCATCTTTCTGCTTCATCAATAGAGCTTCTACAAATATCACTCAGCTTGTTCCTGGCACACTTGTGCAAAATCTTCCCAGAGTACACCTGGAAAAGGAAGTGTTGGATCAAAGTCATATCAGCCAAATTGTTTTTCAAGGTGTGGGTAGTAATTTACTTTCCTATCAATATCGAGTAAGGGTTCCAGTTGTTCTAAACCCTATCCAATATTGGATGTGGTCTGATTTTTTCATTTTTGCTAATCAGGAAGGGATTAAATGGCACCAGGAGGTTTTGATTTGTATTTCAAACATGAATTGCAGTGTTTTATCATTTTGGCAAGTGTTATCCAGTGATCAAATGAGATTCTGAACTCTATAAAGTTTTAGCTGTTGGGGTTTAGCTCAGTGGCACAAGCACCTGGCTGGCAAGCTAGAGGTACTGAGTTTGATCCCTGGTACCAAAATAAAGTTTTATCTATCATCCATGCAACTACTTACAGATTGTTGGTACCTTAATTAAACATCATACCTGTCCAAATTCTTTGGATAAAAATGAACTGCAAAGAATCAACATTTGGAATAATAACTTACTGTCATCCCTGTATTGCAAAATGGTATGGGTAAATGACAAAATGGCAGAGAAAATAAT
The DNA here is from genome assembly GCA_004363535.1 of Dasyprocta punctata. Lineage (NCBI taxonomy): Eukaryota > Metazoa > Chordata > Mammalia > Rodentia > Dasyproctidae > Dasyprocta > Dasyprocta punctata. The sequence continues at coordinate 1,748 of RJWM01004883.1, forward strand.
TTTCAGGCTGGGGGTGTAGCTCAGTGGTAGAGTGCATGCTTGGCATGCTCAGTGCCCCGGGTTTAATTCCTAGCATGGTTACACACACACACACACACACACACACACGACTCAAGGGAAAAATAATTTTTTATAACTATCTTAACTATTTTATTATATACATACACATATACATATACATATGTTGCTTCTTTCAGCTTCTCACACTAATGAGACAATACGATGTTTACACATGTGTTTTATTTATTTCACTAATGAGTATGGTCTCAAGTTGGATCCATTTGCTATGAAAGTCTCTAGTTTAAAATAATTTTAATGAACATTGTACTCCTTATATATTTAATTTAGAGTATATAATTGCCATGCACAATGCATAGGTTACACACACACACGTAAGACTCAAGGGAAAAATAATTCTTTTTATAACTATCTTTACTTTTATTATATATATATACATACACATATACATATGTTGTTTCTTTCATCTTCTCACACTAATGATACAATACAATGTTTATACATGCGTGTCTTATTTATTTCACTAATGAGTATGGTCTCAAGTTGTATCTATTTGCCCTTAAAAGTCTCCAGTTTAAAATAATTTTAATGGACATTGTTCTCCTTATGTATTTAATTTAGTATATTATGTGAAGGTATTATAGAGGAATTAAGAGAAAAAGTAAGTTGTGCCTATGGAGTTTATATACCATCTCTGCTGCCTTAAAGGATATATTGTACAAGAAAAAAGGGAGACCACTGTGGACCTGACACTTTTCATTCCAGGAGATGGTGGTGTTATTAATGCCTTAACAGGATTTACATAGTCAGGGATTTAGAGATCACTCTGGATTGTCAATTTTGGATTATAAACCTGCTGAAGTAGGGATTGACTAAATGCTAAATTCAGTGAGGTCACATCCTGATTGGACTCGATTCAAGAAACATGTTCCAGGACAAGGCAAAGGTCCAAGTGTAAGGCCACATGGGCAAATCAGCTGATCAGTATTAGCTGTAGGGAGTCTGTCCTTGGAAATAGAGCTCAAGAAATGGAACCTGCCAAGCATCTGGATTAATTGCAGGACAAGCTTGGACCCTAGGTGTCTGAGTGGACCTGACTTGTTTTTGTTTTGTTTTGTTTTTTTGCTATGTAGTTCAGGGTGTTGCTATGTAGTTCAGGCTGGCCTTGAATTTGTGGCAAGCCTCCTGCCTCAGCCTGCCAAGTGCTGGTATTACAGGTGTGGCCCACCATGCACAGCCAAGTAGCTCTGACTTGGGAAGGTGAAGAGTGACAGAACAAATGGTGGAAGAGAAGTGCTGGGTGCATTTTGATCTTCTGTGAACACTAGCTCAGAAAATAAATCAGTTTTCAACTCATGGGTTGGAGTATAAATTTACATTTTCGAAAAGCAATTTAGCATACCCAGAAAGAATTTAACATGTTCTTATTTTTCAGCCATGTAATTCTACCTGTAAAAATCTGCCCACTTGAATTATTGTAGATGGAATTCAAATTATCACAAGAAACATCAAGAAGCTGTACAGATGTGGAAAGCCAGGAAAGTGGAAATGTGCCAGCCTTGGGAGGTGCACAGACCTGGCAGCAGCTGTGGGTTTGGGGAGCCCTCAGATAGCCATGAGTCATCAACGTACTGCCTCTGCCCACAGCACTGTTACACTCCCCTCAGCCCTAGATTTCCCTTATCAGCTAACTCCTGCCCATTTAGTCCACAGCCCCCGCCATCTTCTGGGAAGTCCACCTTTCAATTTCACTCTCAGCATCTCCTTGTTTGAGCTCTTGATAGGAGAATCTGATGGGTCTGATTATTTTTCCAAACCATGAAGTAAAAGGTCTTTGGCCAATCTACGGGTTGGCTGCCCTGGATCGAATGTGCTTCCATGGGCCAATCAGCTAAGACCCAGAAAGCACAGCAGCTCATATAGCATCACAGGGCAGAAACCAGTAATGGGGCAGTTTCCCCTGCAAAAGGCAAACACTGAAGACAGACAAGCACTGTCTCTGGAAAAGGAATCTAAGGGAAAGACAGATTCAGAGACCAAGAGGTGCAATAAAGTGCTCTTACAGCACACACGCACGCGCGCGCACACGCGGTTCTAGCCACGGAGCAGGACTGACACACGTAACGGGCTGTCTAGGTGTCTAACAAGGTGCAACTAACACAATGACTGCAGACGTGAAGAACACTGGGAAGTGCCAACAAAATATTACTTGGAGGGGGAAAAGTCTATAAAACTATATAATAATCAGAATTTTCAAAGAAAAACTTTGCAGGTTTATTTTTTAAGCTGTAAGGGGAGGTTAACGGGCTAGTGGTGTGCTCACTGGCTGTATGTATACAAGCTCTTTGATCAGTTTCCAAATGTTCCCGAAAGAAGGGATCTTTTTATGAAGCCTGCCCCCGCAGCGCTGGGACCTGAACCCCGGATCCTGCATCTGCCAGGCAGACACTGCCACTGAACGACACCCACTGCCCTCCAGAGCGTCTTTACAACTCAGGGAGATGCTAAGTACCGCTGCCCACTTTCCTGCGTTCCGACCGGGCCAGGGCGGCCGGCTACCCCGCTCCCCGCCAGGCGCGCGCGACTCCGCTCCTCCCCGCAGTCCTCGATGCGCCCTCCCCCTCTTCCGCGGGGAAAAGGCCCCTTTCAGTCACTGCTGCCCTCCTGACCGCGAAACCTTTCTCGTTTATGCGGAGGGCCCGCGGGGTCCCGCCCCTTCCGCCTTCCGGCGCTCGTGGACTCTGCCCGCCCGGCCCGCGCCATGGCTCCGCTGCGCTTCTCGGCCAATGTGTCCTGGCTGTTCCCCGAGCTCCCCGGCCTTGTCGAGCGGTTGCGGGCCGCAGGCCGCGCGGGCTTCGAGGCCGCCGAGGTGGCCTGGCCGTACGCGGAGCCGCCCGAGGCGCTGGCTCACGCGGCGAGGGACGCGAGGCTGCGGTTGGTGCTGATCAACACGCCGCCGGGTGCGCCGGACCGGGCCGGGCGGGGGGTGGGGGTGGGGGTGAGGGCGCGGGGCCGGAGCCCGGAATGAGGCCTGTTCTCTCCGCAGGAGACCAGGAGAAGGGGGAGATGGGACTGGGGGCCGTGCCCGGGAGACAGGCGGCCTTCCGAGAGGGGCTGGAGAAGGCGGTGCTGTACGCCAAGACTCTGGGCTGCCCCAGGTAACCTACCGTGTCCCCCACAATGACCGGGGTCAGGAAGAGGGCGCCAGCCAGCTCGGAGGCGCAGGACCCTGAGCGAACTTGCTTTCAGCCTCGCCTGCAGCCCGGGTCCTTTGTAAATTGCCTGTTGTGTTTGGTCTGTTTGTGTCATTCTGTGTGCCAGGCTTTCATGCTGACCCCATACTGGGAGATCAGCCTGACCAGGACCACAGTAACAAACACAGCCTGTGATACACTGGCGACTAGGGAGCTGTGGGAGCGGGGGTGTAGCTTGGGGTGGCGCTGGCCCCAACCCCGATGGGAGAAAGGTGCTACCGACGCTTGGAGTAGAGTGGGCATCGGCATTGCTGGGGTGGGGGTGGGTGGGGAGATTCAGAAGCAGCTTGGGGTACTCAGCCAAGTTCCTCAATTCCCGGAGTCTGCTTGAACTTGGGATGTGGCCGTATGAGATCAGGAGGTGACGGGCAGAGGTGGAAGCTTCAAAGCAGCACTGGGCAAATAAATGTCAAATCCTGCAGAGGTCAAGTAGACTTGCTGAGAAGGAACTGACGAGGGGCTCGTTATTTGCGTGGTGAGTTGGGGGACGGGGAGAAGGAAAGAGGCTAAGAAACAGAGAAGTAGAGACAAGCAGCAGGGAATGCCCAAGGACAAGGGTCAAAACATGTTTAAAATGCAAGACTCAGGAGTGCTTATATGCTGCGAAGGACCAAGGGAGAGGGCAGTTCAGGACAGGCTGAGTAATGGACTCAGGTCCCTGAGCCAGGAGGATGGGCCAGATCAGCAGCACATGGTGAGCCCAGGCTGTGCGGCCTCCAGCCTCCTCTTCCCCATAGGATCCACCTGATGGCTGGCCGAGTACCTCAGGAAGCTGATGGAGCAGCAGTCAGGGCTGAGATGGAGACAGTTTTTCTGGAGAACCTGAGGCATGCAGCTGGGGTTCTGGCTCAGGTGAGAGGTGGACACATACGCGTGTGGGTGCGTGCACAGTGGGGGAGAGATGAAGCAAAAGGCCGGGCAGGACAGGTGAGGGTCCTGGGCAGTGATTAAGGGGGACAAACTCGGGGAGGAGCTTTACTCACAGCATCCGACGTGGGCCAGGAGAACCTCGTGGGACTGCTGGAGCCCATTAACACCCGAATCACTGACCCCCGGTACTTCCTGGACACACCCCGGCAGGGTAGGATCCCAGCCCTGTCTCCTGTCCCTCTTGGTTTTTGTGGTCTTGTCTCACAACCCCTCCCTGGCTTCTCCCCAGCTGCAGCCATCTTACAGAAGGTTGGAAGACCCAACCTCCAATTACAGATGGTGAGCAGAACAAAGGGGTGTTTCTTAGCCCGTTTTCTCCAAATCTGCGAAGAATGGTGGGGGGCCCCTGAGGAGTTTGATTGTAGTGTTCTCTTCCCCAGGACATATTCCACTGGCAGATCATGGATGGAAACCTGACAGGAAACATCCGGGAGTTCTTGCCCATTGTTGGTGAGGGGGCTTCCGTTTTTCTTTATGGTCTGCTGTATATTTTGTAAGCCCCTACTGTCCCTCAGGCATCCGAAGGAGCCCGGTCCCATGTCTCCCCACATCTGTCCCCAGGGCATGTGCAGGTAGCACAGGTCCCAGGCCGAGGGGAGCCAGGTAGCCCCGGAGAGCTGTGCTTCCCCTACCTATTCCAGCTGCTGGAAGATGAAGGCTACCAAGGCTTTGTGGGCTGCGAGTATCGGCCTCAAGGTGAGGCTCCAGGCATGACCCTGGGAAAGGGCTCTGGGAGGAAGGCATTAGACAGGGGCTGTTTTTCCCCTTGTGAACTGAGATACCACTGCCTCCCTCTCCCTGCAGGAGACACAGTGGAGGGTCTGAGTTGGCTCCGTTCATACTGGGATAGTCGGGGTTACCCACAGGCTGGCCAGTGAGGCCCTGCACATCACCCACATGCCTCTCTGGGACAGTGACTGAGCACCTGCATCTCCTTTGAATTAAAGACTTGCTGAATACTTTCATATGTGTATGTTGTGGGGTTGGGGGACATACAGTGTCTCTGGGTTGCTTTCCTGCCATTGAGAAGGGACACATAGCTCATGCTCAGTCTCCTGGTTGGTGCCAGGGTTGCTGTGGAGATGGAGAACGTTTGAACCTTCCTTGTTTACAGATGAGGAACCAAGGGTCCACGAGTAAAAGGGCCTGACGCTGGTCACACATGCTTCAAAGGCGGAGCTGGGATTGGAATCAAGGTTCTTACTCAATGGGAATGTGCAGCAGTGATGTCCAAGTGGGAATGAAAGCTGGCGGGTTAAGGGGGCGCATGGCTGACAGTGACCAAAGACTGGAAGGCAGGATTCAGGTAGCGCTTAAGGGGTGAGTTCCTGCCACCTGCTGTGAAGAACTCCCAGGATGTCACCAGGTGGACAGGAAGGAGTCAGCCCCTCCTGGAAGGGCTGAGGAGCCCAAGCAGGGATGGGCCCCTCAGAGTCGACCCAAACCTCTGGAGTCCTGGGCTGGTCAGTGTTTGGAGGGCAGTTCTTGTCAGGCTGTGCAGCACATTCCCAGACACAGTCACACTGTCCTTGGTATCAGCCACTGTTGAAGCTCACAGGGGCCTGGGTCAGTCCTGCTACAAGTGGACAACTTACAGACCCATGATTCAACAGTGACGGTCAGTGGTTCACTTCCTCAGAGGAGGCGGGTCCAGAGGGTGAAACACGCTGTGTTGATGACGGACTCCAAGTGGTGGTAGGTGGAGACCAGCTGTGCAGGAGGGCTCTCGCTGTCCTGAGGCTGCACAGGAAAGGGCTCTCGGAAAACCACCGTCAGAGACTGTGGGAACATGGTGGGGCGCAGTGGTCAGAGGAGGCCAGGGTTGGGGACAGAGAGCAGGGCTCAAGAAGAGTGGGCACCCTAACTGAGTGGGCTCGGAGGTGGAGATGTGGATTACAGCCTCCCACTAAGCTTACACAAAGGTTCCTATTCTTACCGTTTTTCCCAAGTGAGAGTCCAAAAACACTAGCACGAAACAGTCAGTGAACTTCTGATTCAGCACCACCTGCAGTGACAGGGGAAATGGGGTGGAGAATGAGGTCTGCCTCACCTGAGGTGGCACGGACCTTCCTGCAGGGCAGCTGGTAGACATGGGAGGACAAGCAGAGGCCTCTTTCCACTAAACACCCAGGTCACTGAGGGCTGTGTTTCCAAACCGAGCCTCGGTCTGCATTTTTAAGGGCTTGTTGCCAGTCAGCCCACCCAGGACCAAGCACTGATGCCAGTCAACAAAGGGAGGTTCTCAACCCTCGGCACAGCCCCTCTGAGCTCCCTGAATTGGCCCCTGATGTCCAGCACTGAGATTCTCCCAAGGCTTCAGCACTGTTCACATGGCTGTTGCCTAATCTCTCTCCCGAGCTCCCATCCTTGACGCTCCCGTATCTGGGCAGTGAAGGTGCCCATGGGCCTTAGAATCAACTTGTCCCAAACTGAACTCACCACTCTTCTCCCAAACTCACCTCTGCTAGCATTCTTATAGCTCAGGAGCACCCCAACTGCCCACGCCACTGCCACCTTGTCCTAACAGACCTCAGTTCTCTAGATGATCCTTTATATATTGGAAACAAATCTTGCCCACAAGCACTGCATCGCGTGGTCCCTCACCAGGCTCCAACTCTTTCCTGCAGTCTGTTCTTGTATTGCCAACACTCCTGAGCCACGGCTCTCTCTGAGCAAGTCTCATCAAGTCTCTAATTCTCTCCCACCACGGTAGCTCTTTTCTTTTTACCTATCCCTTATGGCTATGTTTCCCAACTTTACTGTGTGCGTGGATCACCCGGGGATACTGCTGATGTGCAGATCTCTAGTTAGTGTAGGGCAGGGCCTGAGTGTGTGCATCTTAGCAAGCTCCTGTGTAACACTGCTGGTCTAAGAATCACACTTTGAATAACCATGCATAAAGCCCAGAGCTCTCTTCTGAGACCCCAGCCTCTGAGACCATCTACTGATGAAGTTTCAGAGCTCAGCCCCCAGGATCTCAAGCTAAAGTGTGTGTTCTCGGTGAGCCTGAGTGCAACCTTCTCATGCGTTCTCAGCAAATCATGTGCCGGGACACGGTGCTTAGTGCTCTAAGGTCTCCCATGTGTCTATCTGTACATCTCATTCTGTTTAGGCCACACTCTAGTGCAGAGCTTGTTTGGTCAAGCCGGGACCCTCAGTGGAGGAGGGACCTCTGTCATCCCTGATGAAGGTTTCTGCTTTTCCCCTTTTAGAGAAGGTTCAGGGGACTTACCAAGTATTGAGTTCCCAAGTCTGGGCTCTGGAAATGGCGGCAGCTCTGGGGAAAGCGGCTTAGCAGAACCTTGATCAGGCTCTGGTACCAGGAAACAGTCATAGACAGGAAGCAGTCCTGGGAGAGGACCACAGGTCTGAATCTGCCATGCTAGGGTTAGCTGAGACTGTCACCCCCCATGCTGGCTGTCTGTGGAATTTCCAACATGTGGGCCTGTTCTGGAGCCCAGAGCCCCTTACCAGCTGGGGGTCTATGTCCCCAATGGATTTGGCGTGGACTGCCTCGAGGAGCTCCTCTAGTTCTGCCAGGGCCAGGCGTCCCCCTAGCCTCAGTCGGTCAGGCCCTGGTGGCTCCAGCAAGAAGAGGCGTTTCCAGAGGGTGTCCCGACGGCAGTGCCCGCCAGCCAGCCGGACCAGCTGAGCCAGCCGTGCCCGTGCCATGCCCACCTCTGCGGCCAGTGGTGGGAACAGGGGAGCTGGGCCAGGGGTTAGCGCAAGGCTTGAGGCCTCCCCAGGGCTACCAGCCGAGGTCCCAGGAGCCTCCGGCTCAGGGGGCAGTCTGGGTGGCTTCCGGAACCTGCGCATGTCAGCAGTGAGTCTGGGGAAGAGTTCTCGTTGGCTAGTGAGCACCACGAAGAACTGCAGCCTGCGTGAGGAGAGGGGGTGTGGGGATCACAACAGCAGACACGCAGGGCGAGAGTAGGGGAGAGCTGAGAAATGGGTAGAGAATGTGCTGACCGCAGAACATGCCGCTCGGCTTCTCCTTGCTCCTCAAAGGGTGCAGCACAGTGACAGACAAGCAGAGACACATCAAAGTCATCCTGATGGCGAAGTCCCTCGGAGTCCAGATAGGAACCAGAGCTGTGCAGCGGGGGTCGGGGAAATGTTAGTTCTTAGGTTCTAATGAAATCAACCCCGCCTCTTCTGCCCGAGGAAACACAAGTCTCCCTACTGCAAGTGTGACCCCATCTCAGCCTCACCAGTGTGTGTGCTAGATCCCCTTCCCACCTTACCTGTGCCATGCTGAGACCAGAGCATATTCATTATGTTCCGGGCCCCCGGGGCGGGCCATACGCAATGGTTTCATGTGGTAAGAGCTGGCATGGTCGGCCACATAGTTGTATAGCTGGTGGGCAGCAATGAGTGGTGTAGGGAGCTCCAATGTCCCTAAGGGGCAAGGTAAAGGAAATAGTAGGTACTAAGTGTGGGACAGGCACCATCATGGGGGCTGGGAGTCACTAAGGCTTGGACTGACAGAGTGGCTCAGCTTTCTCAGGGAGCTCCTCAGGAAGGATATTGAGATGGGGGTGAAAACGGTTCAGAGCAGAGGGCAGGGTACGCATGACATAAGGTCCTAACCCTATATGCAACTGTGAAGAACTTAATACAGAGACGGTCACAGTAAAGAAGCACTGGAACAAGGCATGAGTGATATGAATGGTAAACAACAGACGACTACTTGCCCGGGAGGTGCTCCCACCAGTCCAGGTCTGGTGACACCCTGTGGCCTGTTGTTTTTTGGTGTCATTAATTTGCCCTTGGGCACTGACCTTGGTAAATGTGATTGCGGCCAAAGTGGGGTCCGTCAGGGTGGTGGGCCAGGAAGTGCCGTAGGAAGGTGGTCAGGTGGTAGCCATGCCGAAGGACCAGGTGGGAGCCCAGCACATGCTGGTGCACGAGGCGCAGGTGGAAGTCATAGCTGAAGGAGTGCACGTGCATCAGATCCCGCACCTTGTCGCACTCCTCTGTGAACAGCATGGACAGCTGGGGAGGGGCAGCAGGAAGTAGATTTAGGTGTGGTAGCACAGGTTGCCTGATCTACATATCCTTCCTTCTAGGGAAAGAAGAAACCCCATTGCTCCTCCCTCTTGCTGTGGGCCCACTGGAAGCCTTCTGCCAACACAACTTCTATGCAAAACGCTCCTCTTACTCTCACTTTTTAATGCTGTGTTGCATGCTTGGTTTATATGAAAAAAGGATCATTTTGAAAGACTGAGCCTTTTTTTTGTATCCCAGACTCCATGAGAGTCTGGCCCACATTTGCCAATGTGACAAATGTCTACTGAAGGAGTGTCTACCATGTGCTACCAGTGACTGTTCTAGGTACTGGGGATGCAGTGGGGGAACAGAAATGAACTCAAACAAAGCTCCCCTTAGGAGCTTTCAGTTTAGTTGTAGAAGTTTTTAGGATTAATGAGAAAGTACAAAGTACACTAGAAGATGGTGTTACGGTAAATCAGGTGGTGGTCAGGGAAGGTGTGCATTTACCATTAGAAACCTTTTCTTGGCTCTTCCCTCTCCAGCTTTTTTTGCCCATCCATTTACCTGCCCTTCCCATACAAGTCATCTCTCCCCTACACATTGTGCCTGTGCCCCAGGCCCAGCTGGCTCCCGCTCATTCCTACAGTTACCTCTGGAACGCCCTGCCAGGGAGAGGCCGGTGGGTCTCCCCTGACTGATGGGCATGCCTAAGCGAACCACTGACTGAAGAAGAAAGCAGGTGGAGACATGGAGTGGGTACTTCTCTTGCTGGAAATCACCATTATTGATGATGTTAACAACTGGATTAGGTGGCGCTGGAAAAGCAGAATTCATCTGGCCACTCTTGGGGTAACAGAGCTTAGGAGTCAGTAGGACAGGAAATAAATGACTGTAGATAGTCAGACTAGCTGTACAATCTTGGATTAGGTCACAATGTCTCTGTGCTTCAGTTTCCTCACCTACCGTAGAGGTAATGTATAGTTCCAAGGTAAAAGGCAATGCAAAGAACTATCATAGAAACCTAGAATTCAACCCGGAGACTTCCACTGACCAGTTGTGTATCCTGAGACAGATGACTTTAGCTTCTATAAATCTTATCTGTAGAGGAGTAAACTGTTTCTTGTCACTCAGTAAACCTACTAAATGATTAATGAACAATGACAATCATATAATTTAGAAATCTGCACTGGGTTAGAGATTAGATGAGCAGGGTCACTGAGAGCCCAGCTACATTGAGGTCAGGGACAAGAAGGACAGAAAGCTCAGGGGAGTAATGGGTAGGTCCTTCCTTTTAACCCTACAGGAGTGTGAAGGGCACTTGCCTGTCCCTTCCGAGTACTCTGGTCCAAGTAGGTTCCTGCACATAAAATCACCATGCCTTTCTAGGTCATCTTATCTTTTTTTTTTTTTTTTTTTTTTTTTTTTTTGCGGTACCGGGGATCAAACTCTCAATCTCACACCTGCCAGGCAGGTGCTTAAGCCACTGAGCCAAACTCCCAGCCCTATTTTTTTTGAGGCAGGGTCCACTATATAATTCAGGCCACCTTGCTCACGTTGTAGCCCAAGCGGCCTCAAACTCACAACGCTCCACCTACCTCAGCCTCCCGAGTGCTGGGATTAAAGGCGTGCGCCACCACGCCCGGCTAGGTCATCTCATCTTGTACTGTATCTCCTGTGACCAGGTGTGCACACTCAAATGAAAGGCAACCATCTAGGCCTGGGTGTGAACTGTCCTGACAGGAAAGCTCCACACAAAGGAATGTGCTGGAACTAATTACAGCCTAACCTCTGAGAAAGTATGTGTGAGACAATGAGAAGGCCCAGGATATTCCTGGCAACCAGAGATGAACTGACTGAGTACAGCAAGGACTTCAGGTCCCTGACTCAAACCTCAGTTTACTCTGAGCACTCCTGAGTGCTTGGGCTTCTTGGGGAGAGTCCCTGCCTTGAGACAGACTGACAGAGACATAAATAACAGGTAAGTGCCAGGGGCACGCTTTGTAGATTAGAATGCTGGTCTTCATTTAAGTGTTAGTGACTGCATTGACAATGCCAGTGTATGCCCAACTCTAGTTAGGCCAATACTGTGTGTGGCACTGACCTAAACAAATGTCACATTATCACTGTGCTCCAGTGTCCTCACTGGCCAGCTATGGATGACCACTGTATCAGCTACTGTCAGTGCCAGAAGGACCACGGCGCTGGACCAGCTACTGTGTCAGACAGCCTTCCGCTAGGCGCCACAGTGAATGCAGTGCTGGAGTACCCAGTACCCAGGGTCAGACAGCAGGTGGTCCAGTCACGGCACCAGCATACAGAATGGCCACTGACTTAGCCAGGCACACCACTGGACCAACCCTGGGGTCACCCTGCCCAACACAGTTTTATTGTTCACTAGCTAAGTAAGTCATGGAGCCATGCTGCCCACAGCCAGTTGGGGCTGTGCTCTGTCTGAGCCGGTGCACCTGATGTTCCTCTGTCCCCATCACATACCTGAGAGTTGACAGCCTGCCCCATTGGGATTCGAGAACATTCCAGGGCAAACTGCTTGACACAGAAGTAACAGCCCTGAAGGGAAGGTGAGATGAGGTCAGCAGGGTGGGAGACAGGTGGTTCTGGAGCTTCCCACTCAGCACCTGTCCTGCTCACCTGGAAAGTAAGCTCCATGAGGATGATGCCTCCAGGCAGTGCCCGCTGCAGGTGGTAGGTGGTGACTGGAGAGCCCGTGCTCTGCAGAAAGCACAAAGCGGGCAGCACTGAATCAGAGGGCAGAAGTCACTGGAGCCCCTGACTCTACTGGTGTCAGTGACACCAGGGCTTGCAGAAATAGTTGAGGGTCAGGGATACCATGTCCAGGGCACAGCTGACTTCACCACTACACGAGAGCAAGTTACCTTGGGGCTCCCTTCAGGCTTGGCTTTAGGGCAGGAAAAGGAACCTCGACCCTCTGTTCCAAGGATCGCCATGGCCCGCAGCCGGCTGGAGCTGCAAGAAAGAGAGGCAGGTCGGGGGTGAAGAGTTATGGCAATTTCACAAGGAGTCATTTTGCAGGAGAAGAAAACAGGTGCGCAGGAAGGACTTGCTCAGGGCCCCACAGACAGCAAGTGGCAAGGCCAGGACCAAAGTCTACATCTAGACTCCAGGGCCGGGCAAGGTGGATGTGCTCGGCAGGGAGCGGAGACCAAGCCTCTTTCTTCATCGCTGGGCATGGAGGGCTGGGCGTAGGGAGTCAAGGGAGGAGAAAGGGCGACACATGTCTGAAATTTCATTATGAGCACCAGGCGTGCTGGCACACGTCTGTAATCCCAGCACTCTGGAGGTGAGGCAGCAGGATTACTGTGAGTTTGAGGCCAGCCTAAGTGACAGAGTGAGCTCAAGGTCAGCCTGAACTGCACAGCAAGACCCTGTCTAAAAAAAAAAAAAAAAAATTCATTAGGAAACTTCAAGGAGATTCTTGGTGTCCCGGTTAGGAACTGTCTTCTGAGATGAAGTTGTTGGTTCCCTTTTGATGGGAGGAATGACAGTTTCAGTGCTGCACAGGCCTACTATTCTCCATTTCTTTTCCTTTTTTTTGGTATTGGAAATCAAACTCAGGACCTTGCAGTTGCCAGGGAGGCGCTGTGCCTCTCAGCTATATCCCCAGCCCCTATTCTTCATTTCTTAACTCAGAGGCAAAGACAGATAAGAAGAAGAAAGGGCTGTGACCGAGGACAAAACAGAAAGGGTGAGTGGGTTCCATTCACTACACCAAGGAGCTAAAGCCCCTGGCAGAAGAAATGTCCCATTTCATTCTCAAGAAAATCCAGACAGAATTTAAGTAGTGATGGCTGACCATTTAAAATTGGTGATAAAGGAAGGTTTAACTTTAAATTTTGTTCTAGAAATAGTTTTCTTATCCTAGTTCTTTTTTTTTTTTTTTTTTTTAACTCTAGCGTCTTATAAAAAGAAATCTAGACTGTGAGGAAGAACATAACTGAATAGAAGGTACAAACTACAGTTTTTTCTAGAAACTTCTACAGCGGGGCACTGGCTGTCTAGGGCAGCAATCTGAGCAGATCTCATGCGGACTGTATAGGGGCCACCCTGGCCACTGAGAAATGGGGGCTGGGTAGGGAACCCCAGGAGGTGCAGGCATGATTTCTTTTCAGAATGTCCAGAGAAAAAGAAGAAGTCTGGGAAGTAGAGAGCTACTGAAAAGTACCAAGGAGTCAGAATTGGCTCTCTGGTCCAAGGTAGTACCTTGAGTAATAATTTTACACTGAAAAAGCATCTAACTGAAAACAGAGAGTTGAGAAAATGCCTTGATAAACTCACAGACCTGAAGACATGAAAATAACTGTGTGAAATGTGAGCAGATCATTATTCCCGCATAGCCACAGGGAAGGGGTAGAAGCACAGACGTTGGAGGACCAGATGCCAAGGGGAATATAGAGCACGCACTTCAAAAATGAGACTCAGATCTGACCTAGACCAGGAAAGCTGGCTGCCACTGAGCACTGGGAAGATGGAAGGTGGTGACAGAGAGCTGCCTTCCTTCCAAGGCTTGGACCTGTCAGTACTGGCCAGGGAGAGAGCAACACCAAGAAGCAGCCCTGGTGGCTGGGTGCAGTGGTACACTTGTCATCCCCGCTCCTCACAAGGCTAAGACAGGAGAATCACAAGTTCAAGGACAGCACAGTCCAGTGACAGTGAACCTTCTAGAGCTTTCAATGATACAAACAGCCGACTGTGGCATACGTGCTGTAGTTTCACCACCATTGGGCTATGCAATTGTGCAAGACCCTATCTCAAAAAAAGAAAAAAAAAAAAAAAAGGGCTGGGGATGTGTCTCAGCACTCTCTAGGTCTAGCCCCCAGTACTGCAGAAACAAAACCAAACAGAAAAGAACAGGCCATGGACAGTGCTGTAAGCAGGCCCATTGAAGAGGCCCTCGGAAAGAAACGGACTGTCTGTCTGTCTATCTTGAACCATACTAAATCTCAGGAGAGGCCAGGGGGATGCACAGAACATGAATCAGTACAAGACACATGTGTGTGGATATACACAAGGTGTGGCTGGGCACAAGTTCTGTGAGATGCACATGGTTCTGTGGAGGAACTGCCTGAGGTTTGGAGCAAAAGTGTCCAAGTCCTCACGTATGTACGCTGGCCTGGTGTGATGAACATATATAAAGCCCGGGCTGTCCAAGTGGGAGCCATGTGAGGTCTCACCTGCAGCAGAGGAGAGGAGAGCTCACCTGCGGGTGGGCGAGGGGGGCCGCAGTGGCACAAGCACAAAGCCTATGCTCTGGAGATACTGCATGTACTGCTGTAGGAAGGCCACGCTCAACTCCTTCAGCCAAGGCTCCTCACGGGCTCCTGGGAGAGGCACATCCAAAGACTCGCAGCTTCCAGGGGTCTCTCGGCTCCCAGGCCCTGACTCAGGGCGATGGCGCCGCTGTGGGAATGGAAGTTAAGGCTGACCCACTGTCAGGCACATCCCTGGGGGTGGAGGAACAGAGGCCACTGCGGTGGGGTTGGGGGTGTTAATGGAGATCTCAGAGGAGAAATCTGGGAATTTTGAGCCTCACCTGTCCCTCAGGGGGCCCAGAGGTCTCTGGGGGTCCATGCAGCCAGGCAGCTGGGTCAAAGAGCAAGGCTGTGGCACAGTAATGCACCAGGCGCGATGACTGTTTCAGGGTCTCCAGCTCCCCAGCCTGGGGACATGGGGCAGTAAGCACGGGAGCAGTGGCCAGGGAAGGGTCATAGGATCCCCTCAGAAAAGGCAGGGTGGGGTAACTCACGCTGATGGGCATGCTGGCTGGGGCAGAACGCTGCTGCCAGGTTACGAACAGGTTCTCCATCTTCATCTGGCGCTCCAGCTCTGGGGGAGGGAAGCATCAGCTGTCACCATCTCCCTCCCAGACTGCACAGGTCTCCCCTCCCACTGCCCAGCCTGGTCCTTGCCTCTGCGTTCCGCCATCTTGATCTCCAGGAACTGCTGTCCATGGTAAGTGACAGGATCAGGAGGTCTGGGCACAGGACCGAGTGTAGAGCTTGGGCGGGCAGCTGTGATGTCCCTCAGGGCCTCGTCAAAGGGGAAAGTATCTAGGGGATGTGGAGCCCCACCCCGAGAGGACCCACTAAGCCGGCCCTGCTCTCGGCTCAGTGGGGGGCTTGCACTCCGGATGAGGGTTTCTGCTTCCACAGTCGGCAGCAGGAATGGGTTTGGTTCCTGAGAGAGATGCAGCAGCAAATGAGCTCATAGTCCTTGCCCCTGGACCCTCTCTCACACCCCAGGACCCCTCTCTGACTTCTCTCCACCATCTCTGGCCTGTCTCCCCTCCCTTGCTTTCTTTAACTGATCTCTCTTGCAGGGTGTTCCCTTTAACTGATCTCTCAGTGGGCAGAACTAGAGGGAAGCAGGCAGTGGGTACCTTTTCATCTCGTACAGGGAAGTCCAACTGGCCGTAATGATGGAAGAGCCCGAGTTTCTGGCTGAGCAGGCAGAAGATGAGATGGGCCCGTGCATTCTGCCACTGCACAAGGCGAACTAGTGCCCTGCCCAATGCTGCTCCCAAGTCTGGAGCCCAGTTATAGGTCAGCAGCTGTAGCTGTAGGTCAGGGTCAGGATCAGGGTCAGTAAGGTGACAGGACTCCCTCCTCCCACCCAGGGCCTGATTCCATATTTACCTTCTTATCCACAACCTCTAGCAGCAGCAGCCTCTGCCGAGGAGCATTTCGCCCTGAGCTCCCATCACCTCCTGGCTCAAAGCGCTGCAAAGCTTTGGCAGCTATGGGACAGGTGAGGGCACAATAGAGGTCTGTGGGCATATTTCCTTTGATCCTACACTGCCCCCTACACGGTCAGAGACCAATCATCTATCTCTGGAACGTGCCCTCCCCTCAGCCAGGTCCTCACCCTGCTGGGTTGGTCTCCTCCACTGCATGAAGTTCCTTCCTAGAACCAGCAGATGACGCTCAGCTGCTGGACGGGAAGCTGGGCCCAGCTGCCCAGGGAAACAAGGACTGAAGATCTGTGAACCCATACTGGGAGGAAGGGGTAAGAAGAGAGAATATCCATGGACCCACTCCCTGACCCATTTCCCACTTCTCCCAGCTCAGCCTCTATGGCTTTGGCTTCTTATAGACCCAGGTTTTAGGTGCCAGGGGAAATTTCTTTCAATTCCATGAGATCTCAAACTCACGAATGCTGCTCAAAGACACGAACACTGGTGTCGCCAGCCATTGAGGTGACCAGGATGGTGAACTCAGACAGGATGGATGGAAGGAGGAATCGGGACACCATGTGGGTAGAGTTTCTGGACACTGACGCACAACCTGCAAGGCAGAGAAGTCACTGTGGGGCTGCAGGATGGAGACTTAGTCAGAGGGATGAGGAATGGATGGGGCCTCACCAATCTGAAACATAAACTCCATCCAGTGCTGAATGATACGAGCAAACACAGGGTTCAGGGTCCCTGCCTCACCCTCCTCTAGCTGTGTTGTCCGGCGTCTAAGGGTAAAGCAAGATTAAGAATGTGACATCCATACGAGACACGTGAATGTTTACACAAACAAAACACCTGTGACTTTACACCCGTACCATTCTGTAACACAACACCACAGCATGCACATGCACACACACACACAGACACACACACACGCACACAGGCGCACACACCCTACCTTTGCCTCTGGGCTCCAGAATCTGGGCCTGGTGCTCGCTCAGTTCCACCAGGAGTCCGAACACTCTCAGTTTTATGACGTCTCCGACCCCGATTATCCTCTGGCCGATCCAGGACAATGTCATCAGTTGTTTTGGGAGAACCCAAATCTCCTCCTTCTGCTTTACTCTGGGGGCAATGCAGTGATTAAGAAAGGGCTATGGGAAGGGGGTGGGGCAGGATCAAGGCCCTGGGGAACAACAAGCCCAGAGGGCTTGGAGGCCTGGGATCAAGCCCTGGCTTCCCTGCAGGCTGACTGAACTGCCCTGGGCAGATTCATCACTGTCCTGAGCCTCATCTTCTTCATGGGTAAAAGCTGTACTTATTATCTTGCAGGGTGTTGTAGGGATCTAATAAAAAAAATGAAAGTGAAAGAATTTAGTAAGCTGGGGGCTTTCAATGTCAGTGAACTTCCCATGTTTTGCAAACTCCCACCCAAAGTACAGAGCAGTTTTATCTCAAGAGACCTGTGGGGACTGGTGTGGAATGTAGGAGAAAACATGAGGCAGTAAGAAGGTAGAGGTCAGCTTCACCACCTCTTTCCATTACCAGCATATCCCAGAAGCTACGCCGGCCTGCTTTGCTGGGTGGAGTCACAGGTTCCCCAGGGACAGGGGCAGGAGGAAAGGTGCTAGCTTGTCCTCCTGGGCTCTTGGCTTCCAAGGATATGCTCCTGAGACCTCCTGTGGACACCAGATATTACTTAATGACCCATCACGGATCATTAAACCTTACTCTGGACAAGGTATCCCCCCAAGACCCCTAAGAGAGTGTTTTGCCCGCTAGTGAGCCTGGGTATGCAACTGACAGTGTGCAGTAGCATGTGTCTGTGATGTGAGCTCCTGCGGTTAAATCCCTCCCTAAGTAGGGGACCAGCTGCCTGTGTTCATTTCTGCTAGTACTGTATCTCATTTTGATGCACAAAGTGGCAGTCAACTATGAATGTGTATTTCTCATAGGGCCCCTGCACTTTCTTGGAACCCTACTTTTGCACCCTCACCTGCCACACTGTCCTGCTTAGATGTGCAACTTTCTCCGAAGCCTAATGAAATGTCTTGACCTGTATACCTGGGGGGGTGTCTTCCATACACAGTGAAGCTGGCAGCAGCCGCAACTCCATGATGGCATCAGCCAGGGCCTGACGAGCTGCTCCCCGGAGCTTTTCCTCCAGCTGCACAATGCTGATGTTTCCCTTTTCCCACACGTCCAGACGAAGTCGAAGCCGAGGGGCCCCGCACTCAGCTAGAATAAAGAATGAGGTCACTTGAGACGCCCCTATGTGCCGCCCTACTCATACCCTTGCCTCCCAAAGCCCTGACTGGACGCCCCATCTTCTGACCAAGCTGCCCCACCTGAAGAACTATCCAGCAAAACTGGGCAGCGAATGACCTGAGTCAGTTGCTCAAATTCTTCCTCTTGTAGCAGGACTGGGGGCTCCGGAGAAGAGGGAGGCCACAAAGCCAGTGAGATGGGGGCCCCTCCTTCATCCACAAAGGCTAGAGTGATGCAGGCGACCCCTACATGGAAATCCACAAGAAAGCTCAGATCCGGTACCTGCAGACCTTCCCTTCCAGGTCCCCCTCAGCTACAAGGCTGGGACAGCCCTCTCGGGCACAAGAGGAGAAAGGCTTCTCCATACCTGGTAGTGCCACATGCCCGTGCCCTGCACTGTACCTTTGCCTCCAGTGCCCTGTCCACCAGGCTTGTTATACAAATAGATGTCCAAGTCAGGGAAACCACCCTGTGGAGGCAGTGGGTGCTGGCGAGAGAACAGCCATAGAGCAGTAAGATTAGGATGGAGGTCCATCATGGGGAATGGGGTATGGATACACAAGAGCACCTGAATACACAAGCCAATAAGGAAAGAGTGTGGAGGCGGGGTGTATAGAGGTCCATGGGCAAAGAGGGTACAGAAAACAGTTATAGTCAAGGACACAGGTGCAGAGGTGCCATGAGGGTACGGTGAGGTGAGGACGATCTCACCTGGAAGTGGTTCCGGCTGTTGCTGTCCGTGTACTTGGGAGAGTGAAGAAAAATAAGCAGGTTCTGCCGCAGGTACCAGGCCAGGGCAGGGAGCCAGGGCCTGCAGGTGGGGGGTAGGGCCAGATGCAGCACCTCTGAAGGGAGACTTCCGGGGGGCTGGATGAACTACAGAGTGGGAAGAGTGGGTCAGAGCTGAATGCAGAGGTTCCAGCCCAGATTGCCCCTGCACCTGCAGCTAAGTCTGGGAAGGATGCTGGAGTATGGGAGGGAGCTAACCTCCACATCAGCTGGAGTCAGCTTGCAGTTCCGGACCAGCATGACTGTGATGACATCTAGGGTGGCCTCATCCAAGCGCCGACGCAACACCCGTACTAGTTCATCTGTGATCTCAGGACCTTGACACAGCCATGGTGAGAGGTGAACACACTGGTAGAGGATCCAGTGTCTCCACATTAGCCTTTAAACCTGACTCCCACCATTCCCTGTATACTGGAGTCAGGCGTGCTGTTCTGGAGGGAATGGCCACCAGGCTGTAGTTCTGCCAATCTATCCACTGCAACTCTGGATGTCTGAGTTTTAACTCAAAAGCCTTAGTGTCCTCATCTGTAAGATGAGAGCTATAACATCCTCATAAGTATATTGTGAGGATTAAAACAAGAGAGTATGTAATGGCCTTAGCCTTAAATGCGGTATAAATCACTTAAGACACTTGAGGTTCAATACATCCCAAAATGAACCCACCATCTTCACCTCAGCCCGCCCTGCTCTCAGGCCCATGGAGCCACTGACAGCCTAGTCACTCGCTCCTCTTCCCAAGCTGGATCTCAATCAGCTGAGAATTCAACCCCTTCAACACCACTGGAATCTGTTCTTTCCTACTTAGCTCCTGCTTGTGCAAAACCCAGAGCATAGCAGGACCTGGAGGAGGGGGCCAGGGTGAATGAGAAGGTGGCTCAGAGAGAAGTCCCAGAGGACTCTGGGACATCATGGCTCACTCTTCAACCCTTCACATCCTTACCTGCCTGGCCTACACCATGTACCAGCAGCTGGATATGTCTGTCCACTTGGCCCACAGGGCGAGCTGCATCTGAACCACGGCTGGAAGCCATGTCCAGTGGGGAACGGGGACCCTGCAGGAAGAACTATGGTCAGAGCTCAGCTCTAGGGAGCAAAGTATGAGGGCAGAAAGCATGTGCTGGGCAGGTCTATTTGTGTGTGTGATACATGCCGAAGTCTCCTCAGAGCAGATGGGCTCCTGGCTTCGGGACAGAGCTAGAGAGGGGGGCAGAGCATCCCCTTCCCAGGGCCGCTCACTGCAGGATGTCTCCAGGAGCCTGGGAAAGAGTGGCACAGTATTGCAACATGTCTACTTTCATGCTATCCCTGCCTGAAGCTCTGACAGTTTCCCAGGGCCCACATACCGAAGATAGTATACAGCCTTTGTGGCTCGCTCCTGATAAACAAACATATTCTTCCTGTTCACCACAGAGAAGGCATTCAGCACAGAGCGCAGGGCCTGGATAGCTGGGGGAGCAACGCAGGCTGAGGAAACTCCTGTCCCCACATCCTCCACCCCTACCTACCCTCCCATGCCAGTCACGTACCCCGAGAGACTCCCATGCTGGGCCCCATCTTGAGGCGCGAGTGGACTCGGATCACAGTTCCCCATACGACATCACAAGAGAAATGGCCAGGAACAAACTGCATGGTGGCTGCTAGGTACCCTCGGGGTGCACAGCTCTCATCAGCAGCATAATCTGGATGGAGCAGAGATTAGAAATGGGACATTCAGCTCTGCTGTTTCTAGTTTGCTCAACCGGGAATGACTGGCTGACTGGCCCTTAGGAAGACAGTCACAGCACAGAGTTTCAGAACTATCTCAAGGATGCTCAGGGAAGAAGCAAAGAAGTGTGGAGAAAGGCAAAACATGAGACAATCCTGAAAACAATGACAAAGGGTTCTGATTCTGTCATAACACATATCAGTAACACCATAGGCCACTGTCCTCTTAGGGAGTTGCAACAGTAACCTTATTTAGATAAAAAGGCTATGGCTGCTTATGCACACCAGCTGCCACGTGGGGAAGATATCCCAGAGTGATGTGGTAATATCCGGCAGCCCATGGCCACAGTCCAGTGCCTAGTTTGATCTTTTTCAGGTTTCTAGGTTGATGAGGAACCTTCCAGTAGGTGAGGTGACAGTTTGGTTTCTCCGATACACTGCTGTCAATCGTCAGCAGCATACAGGGTACCCAGGAGGCTACAGAGCTCCTGTGTAGAAACTGGCACAGAATGCTGGTTGCTAAGGGTTTCAGGAAAAAGCACAAAGACACAAATGAGGAAGGGCTATGTCTGGATTCTGACTGGTCTTATATCCCAGGCTGCTGGCAGTCATCTTCATGTGAAAGTGCTTCCATGTCCTGGCTCATTCTCAATTTGCAAAAACTACCTTCAAAACCATGGGAGTTGACTAATTATGGGGATTCAACTTCAATATGGAGACCATCCCACCATATGCTGACAGACACACTCTCCTGGTGATGTTAGAAAGGTCTGGCTGGCAGTGTTAAAAATAGGAGCGGTCTGATTCCACTTTTAAAGCAGAAGGGAGACATGTGAAAGGAGGACATAATCGGGTTCTTTCTCTATGGCTGAGATGAGAAAGCATCAGGAGCCACAGAAAGAGAGTGCTAAGACTTTAGCCACCACTTCCAGGAGAGAAGCGTGTCTCCTTACCATGACCAGAGATCCCAGAAATCCCAAACAGGCCCTGTGCCTGCCTGTCTGGAGCACCAGCCAGTCAGAAGACTGATTCTTCTATGGGCTCTTAGCCTCCTCCCCTCTGGTCTTCTCTCACTTTGGAAGTGCCATCCCCTAGACTCCTCATCCTTATCTATTCCCCTTCCAGGGAAAGATGAGTATTCCGGGTACCAAGACAAGACCTGCTAGCAGCACACTCTTGAAGACAGATCATGGCTTGGTGTCCTTTCAATCATCTCTTTCCCGTCTTATTTAAACTTTCCCTATCTTACTGGCTCTTTTCCTGTAGAATATGAACATGTTCAAGTCTCTATCTTATCTATTTATTTTTTATTTATTCATATGTTTGTTTGTTTGTTTTTTGAGACAGGGTCTTGTCTCATAGTTCAAACCAGCCTTGGGCTCACTATGTAGCCCAGGCTGGCCTCAAACTTGCAGTGATTCTCCTGCCTCAGCCTTCCAAGTGCTGGGATTACAGGTGTGAGCTGCCACACCTGGTTTGACCTTATTTTAAAGTTCCTTTCTTGCCCCTATCCTCCTTCAGTTATTGCCATATCTACTTTCTCTTTTCCCTCACTGCCAAAGTACTTCAACGAGTAGTTACTCTCTCTTCTACCTATCTTTTCACTTCACCTGGTTTCCAGTCCATCTCTCCACTGAAACTACTTTCACAAAAGTCACTGATGAATTAGCAGCAGCATCCAAATTCATAGATGCTTGCTGGGTTTGGTGGCACATGCTTGTAATCCCAGCACTTGGGAGGCTGAGGCAGGAGGATTGCTCTGAGTTCAAGGCCAGCCTGAATTGCATAGTGAAACCTTATCTCAAAAAACCCAAACCAAAACAAAACAACAAACAACAAACAAAACCCCCCAACAGATCCACGGATGCTTTTCTGCCCAACTTTTGTTTTTTTTTCTCTATTACTTGGCACCAATGACAAAATATTGAGGGCCTGCTCTCAGGTTGCTACCAGAATAACCGTATAAAAGAAAGGGCAGCACAACCACCATGTGAGGGAGGCAGGGGTGGGGCCCTACCATCGCTGGGCAGAGGCACCCGCTGACGGGAGTGGAAGGGGGTCTCGCTTCGCCACAGATCTTCTTCACTCTCAGCCACCAGAAGAGAGTTACAAATATGACTGTCGTGAAGGTCCTGAAGGAGCAGTCGCTGGGAGAAGGAGCAAGGTGTCAGAAAACCAAAATGTATTCTTGTGGGTGGGTGATGGTTAGGGGTGATCAAGGCCAGAGAGAACACCCGCTGTTACGGGGGCGAGGGGTTGAGAACACCTGTGATCAAGCACGGAGTCCCACAGGGACAGCGGAGGGATCGACGAGCAAACCCAGAGAGGAGCACTTGTCCCTTCTCCTTTGCAGAATCTGGTCATTATTCTTCAGGCCTCGCATTTTTAGAAGCCTTTCTCGGTACTTTACATGGTCAGATCCCTGTGATATGATTTCACAGCAGTCTCTGCTTCTCCTTTGCAGAATTCTTCATAGTTCTCATTGAAATAATTCAGTACTTAGTTGTTCAAGGTCTACCTCCCTTGCTCTACATAAGCTCCAACAGAGACAAAATTTCCCTCTGATTGACATAAATCCCTAATGCTAGCAGAGTACAAGGAGAGGGAATAGCTCAGCTACTGGGAGGGAAGGAGAGAGTGACCCACCACTAGCTGGGGTAGGCTGATGAGCTTGCCAGTTTGTAAGAAATCGAGGGAGTAACAGCATCCCAGGAACTGGGAGAAGGGAAGGAAGAAAGCATCCCAGTTATTGTTGAGACTAAGATGGACCAACAGCCTCTGAAAGTCAGGTTCCAAGGAACCCTCTCCTTAGCTGGTCTGTGCCTGCCTCAGTGCCTGGAGGGCCCTGCCCCGGCTGTGCTCACCTGGTTGACCTCCCTGCAGATCTCCCCAACTCGCCTCACCAAAAGCTGCTGCAGGTGGCGACACTCAGTGCCAGGTCCCCCATCTTCCCGAGTCAGGCTCCTAGGAAGGAAGAACTGCAACAGAGGGCACAGAACTGACACAGAACTATCACGGGGGCAGAGATTAAATGTCGTGAATGGGAGGCCAGGTCATGAGGCTGAGGCCAAAAGAAATCATAAAAAGGAAGACTAGACAAAGGGAAGACCTGACAGAAATGGGGAAAATGGAATTCTCAAGAGCAGTTCTGCTCTAGAAGCTTAGGTTCTATGTTTGCCGTGCTAGCTCCCATGGGCACCACACTGAAGCTTCTGCCACACAGCACACCTCTTCTTTATTCTTGGTCAGAATGGTGGTCTTCCCTTCTCTCAAACTCCTCCTCCCCAAGGAGGAGCAGTATTTAGGCAGATGCCTAGCTATGAATCCTAGCTATCCCATTTACTGTGACCTTGGGCAAGATTTTCCTGTGCCTCAGGGCTTCATCCATACCATAAGGGTACTACTACATACAGTTGCTGTACATGCGAAATGAGCGGATCTGCATAATATGCTAGAATAGTGCCTACATACTGCATTTGTTAAATTATAGCTATTCCTTTTTTTTTTTTTTTTTTTTGAGACAGAGTTTCCCTATGTGGTTCAGGCTAGCCTTGGACTCACTATGTGGCCCAGGTTGCCCTCAAACTCTCAGTGCTCCATCTGCCTCAGCCTCCCAAGTGCTGGAATTACAGGTGTGCACCACTATGCCTGCCTATTTTGTTTTTATATTTCAACCTCTGAAATTGCCCTGAACAGTAATGTTCTCAATGCTCAGCTAGAAGTCAAAATCTCCACTGGCTTTTCAACTCCACTAAGAAAGTTGAGAGTAAGGTGCTTTGCTAGAAGACAGGGGAAGAGACTGGAAGTCCCAACCTTACAATACAAGTCAGGCCCCTACCTAAGCTGTCAGTGCCAACTCTTAACAATGTTGGTGAACAATGTTGAGTAAACAGGAAAAGAGGCTAAGATCAGCATGAGGGTGCAGGAGCAGCTAGTGCCAGCTTCAGAGTGAAGAGGCAAGAGTGCCAGGGTTCAGACCCTGGCTCCCACTTACTGTGCATGTGCGTACACTTCCACGCGATCCTGCAGCACACAGACAATGAGCCAAAAGTCAGGTAGGCAGGGTCCAGGGAGGCCTGAGAGTGAAGGCTTCAGAGGTGCCTGCCCAGGTGGAGTCCTCAGTGTGAAGGGGGCCTTCTCACCAAGGGTCTCACTGGGACCCTCACTGTCTGAGCCACTGCTGCCACCATCGTAACCTGTGCCAAATGTTCTGACGTTCAACCCCATCCTTAGCTGAGCCTGATTCATCTGAGCCTTCAAATGCATCAGGCTTGAGTACACCCTTCAAATGAATCCCTTTTGATGCCCCTGCTTAGACCTTTCCCCTGCACAGTCCTAAGCCCACTCACCATCATCACAGTTTTCCACCCCTGGCCCCAGCTTACCCAGGTGGTCTGAGTCCACACTGCCTTGGCTGGACAGGTGTCTTAGTCCCCAGCTGGGTGGAAGCTGACTCTCTGGGTAGAGAAGGGAGAGGTCTGGAGCTTCCATGATCCTGACTAGGGCTTGCCTCCAAAAATGGAAGCAGGGTCAGAAAGCTCCATATCCACCAGACTTTGCTGTCCAAGTCCTCTCTTACCTCCCTGTGGCAGGTTGTTGAGAGGAGTGCCCTCGGAATCTTCTGGGGAACCGAGGGCTTGGGGGCTGGCTATCAGGGCCTGGGCGGCAGGAAGTCAGAACTGAGTTACAGCCCTACACACCTACCACCCCACCCTCCGTCACCAGGTCAGACTTACCTCCCCTTCAACACCTTCAGTTTTATCCTCATGGCTGTGCCAAGCCCAGGTCACTGAAGGGGGCACCATGTGGGACCCACCTGGCTGTTGGCCAACTGCCACAAAGAAGAAGCCACTGTCAGGGTCCTCAAGCAGAACATGACCAGGGAGGTGGAGGCGGCGGAACTCCTGGGGAGCAGGAGTCAAAGTTGTAGTTTAGGCAGGAGCAGTCCTCCCTACACACAGTACCCTACACTTCCTGTTAGACACTCCAGCTAGCTGCTAAAGCAGCCACCTTGCCTACTGCTGAGGTAAGAAAAGCTTCGGTAACTTGTCAGGAGGGTCCAACAAGCCCAGTGACAAAGTTAGAAGCTGGATTTCTTTCCAGTGAATTGGGCTGTCAGGCATAGGGGTGAAGCAGACAATATGGTAAGGAAGTAGACAGGAGGGTAATTCTATGGGCTCAAACTGAGACAGGGTCTTCCAATCCTGGGCCTGGGGTCCACAGAGGGATGGCCTCAAAGAACTATTTGGTGTTCCGAGGGCAGCTTACCTCCTTGAATTGTGTGAGGGAACGCTCAGGCCCAAAGACAAAACTCAGTGGCAGAGTTTGGCGAAGACAGGTGGAGCGTCCAGGAGAGCTATGGATATGGGCAGCCACTCGGTGCAGGGCAGGGCTCTGGGGGATGCCCCCTCTTCGGAGTGCTCCCACCATCTCATCTTCTAACAACCAGCGGATCTACAGTTAGAGAACAACACGGGAGGTAGTAAAGGAAACTTCCTTTGCCTAGTGAAGCTATACCATCACTTCCAGAGTTGAAGATAACAGACTGAGAGAGGTATCTCACTCACACGATGGAACAGGTATCACTTATAGCACTGGGGGCTCTCACTTACGCTGGGGAGAGATGGCCCTCACCTCACTCATAGTTGTCTCAATAGCCAGTCTGTGCGGCATGGCCAAATTAGACAGTCCTGGGTGCCTACATGAAAGGTTTAGATATTGGTTTCCAGATAATAAAACTGAGGAGGAAGAATGAGGAACTATGAACAGGAGATAAGAATGTACCTTTCTTCTTCTGGGGGTGGCAGTGGGGGCCCCAGGCCATCATCTGACCTTAAAGATGATGGCTGTCCTGGGGAGCGTGGGAATGAAGCACTGCTTTCAGATGTAGACCTGAAGAGTGGGAGCAAAAACCAAAGGTTAGTACTGGGCATGGTGGTGCATACCTGCAATGCCAGCACTTGGGAGGCTGAGGCAGGATTCAAGGCCAGCCTGGGCTACAAAGTGAGTTCAAGGCCAGCCTCAACTACATATTGAGACACGGTCTTTGGGAAAAAAAAAAATAAATAAATAAATAAAAGATTAGGAGAAAATTCCTAGCCCTCCTTGACGTCTCCTTAGTTCCCAGGTCCCTTAGTTCATTTAATGGTCCTTCTGTTTCCACAAGCCCCCAGCTCCCTCAAGTCTGCTGCGTACCGATAGTGCTGAGGGTCCGAGGATGGGGGAAGCTCCACTTCCAAGGGCAAGGTCAGCACAAAGATGTCTAGAGTGACACTGAGGTCCCTCAGAGGAACTCGGCCTCCAATCAGAGGGCCCTCTAAACTGGAAAGCACCTGGCCTGTAAAAGGGGGAAACTAAGAAGTTGCTGGCAAAAGAACAGCTCCAAATTTTAAGTGCTAATAGGTCATACTTTTAGACTAGTGATGGTGAACCTTTTAGAGGTTTTAATGACAACAAATAGCCAGGTGTAGCACGCATGCCATAGGTTCACCACCACTGTGCTAGGTTTTCCTCCACTCCTAGACAAGCAGACAGAGGGTACCGGGACATTCTCCTGGGCTCCCCCAAACTCACCCAGGCAGGTGGGCAGGCTGCACACAGGTACTGAGCTGTGCTGCCCACGGAGCCGCACGGAACACGTGAGGTGCAGGAAGAGTGGTGGCAGGTCATGCATAAGGCTCTCAGGCCCAAACGGGGAGTCTCCCCCCAAGATACTAAAGGAATCTTCATCCGGGTTAACAGTATCTGCATCTGACAGCGAGGTAGAGTCTAGCCCAGTAGGTGCCAGGTCTGGTTCACGGCTCTCACGGTATTCCACCTCCAGCTCTGGGTCACTCTCAGTGACCACACAGCAGGCAGACGTGTCTCCTAGTGGTGCAGGCACATGGCCAATAGGCAAGGCTAGGAGTGGAGGCCCCGGAATCCCGGCTTGCAGTAGCCTCTCCCACCTCCACCCACTTGCCCACACACCTTCTTCTCCTATGAGCTCAGCCTCAGAAAACTCCAGGTCACTGACTTTTCTGTCTACTGGATCCCGGGGACCCTCATCCTGGACAAAAAAAAGATAGCTTGGCCCTAGCAGGACAAAAGCCACATCCAGGCCTCAGGGAAGCAAGATTCAGGAGCACCCAGGAAGGCCAAAGAGGTCCTCTGGGTCTCTGGGTTGGATGTGTGAGCGAGGGAATGAAGAAGGGCGCTTACCTCTCGCCTGCTGGATGGAGGGCAATAGAAGAAGTAGTGGGGATTGGAGGGCACTGTGCGGAAATGAAGGCGACTGATCTCCAGGAATTTCTCCTGTCGTGGGGTTTAAAAGGAGGCTGTGATGTCAGCCACCCCTTGAAGGCACTATCCTCTCCCCTAGATCAGGACACGTGCATTCCCTCAACCTAGGGGAGAATACTTCCCCCCGCACAAGTCGCACTCTGCCCTTCTCTGCCCTCACTCAAGCTGCACACCTGGATGAGGCCGTGAAGGGCATCGTGTGCCTCTCCTCTGAACTGGCAGACATCTGTCAGAGAGATCTCCGGGCCAGGGTCTGGAATGCCAGGGACACGAGTGCTCTGGAACTCAGGCTCGCTTAGGTCCTCAGTCTCTATGCTGAGTGGTGGGGTGGGAGCAGGAGGTGCACCAGTATTAAGAACCACCAACTGGGGAGCAGCACATACCTGTCTCTGTTCACGGGATGTCAGCACAATAGCCCAAGTGATGAAAGACACTGGAAGAACCAACCCACCGTTTTGGCTCTAACCTCTACATTTCTTAAGGGCTGGAAACAGAATAAGAGTAATCCTGGTTTTCTGACTTTCATCCCTGGTGGAGGGTGGGATTGTTCACCATGAATGGAAATGGTGATGGAACATGGTCTGATGGGAAGAAAATGCATACACTTGGGCAGGCACAAGTAGGGGATCCAGAGCTCCAGAGAGGGTGCTCGGCTGGAGTTCTGAGCTAAGCAGACTCAGTATCCCTGCCACTCTTTAGTAACTTGTTTCCCCAGTGGCCAACACACTGCAGAGGATAGCAGTTCTGCCTGTTTGCTTGCCTTTCTCTTTCCCTCCAGCACTTCTTTCAGCAGGAATCTGTCAAGTCCTGAGGTGAGCTAGGGACTCAGGAGCAAGCAAAATACAGAGTTTGGGGTTCTATGACATATAGATTAGCAGGGAGGAATGTTACTATTGCCTAAAGGTCCTGAGAACAAGTTTCTATCTTCCCTTTGGCTACTGGGCACCCCCTAGCCCTAACTAGCTCATTAGACCACCCCAAGCCTAGAGATGAGGAGCACTAGGAAGACTACTTTCAGAGGCAAACAAGAGAAAGCAACATGTGTGGGAAACAGGAAGCCAGAGACAAAGTTCTGCTGCTTCTGTGGAGCACAGCCCTGTACCGAAAGGTCCTTGTTTACAGGGACTTAGTCTCTGATGTCCCCCACCCTCCTTGGTGACTTCTCTGATATCATTCAAGAACAATCCTAACCTGGACTCAGAAGCCAGGATAGCTCGTTCCCGAGGCTCTAGACCCTCCTCTATGCTGCTGCTGAAGAGCCCGGGGCTGAGAGGACCAGGGCTTGGAGGTGCATGCGGCAAACCCCAAGTATAGCCACACAGTGCAAGCAAAAAAGGGGTGATGTCTACTTCTTGTAGCAGCTCCTCACAGGCATCAACTGCTGTCAGCAAATCCTGGCAGGTCACACTCTGAGCTTGCTGCAAGGTCCGGAACAGTCCTGGCAGAACAGTCCATAAGCATCAGTTTTGAGACAGTCACTCTAGTCCCGCCTCCACCGTCACATGGCCTTCCTGCTCACCACGAACATAGCACCGCTGCGCATGCTCCTGCAGCAAGGCACAATGAGTGGCTGCCTCTTTGTGCCTGGGCTCCATCCAGGCTGAGGACGTGGAGGGATGGTCAAGGAATGGAGTCCTAGGAATGCGAGGGAAAACAGACCTTCTAGGGGACATCTTGGACTCATTGGCCACCCAGACTCCAATGAAACATTCCTAGATTCTATCAAAAGTATTTATGACCCAGCAAGTTTGAATGACTTGCTGAAGGAAGTCAATCAAGCAGCTGGCAGGACAAGGCCAAGAGCTGAGGACATGGCTAAGAAGCTGAGCTCTGCCACTGACCAGAAACCTATCTATCCACACTGACAAGTGTGCACCCGAGCCTTGGCTGGAGAAAATACAGGTCAACATTGAGGGTACTCACCGGAAGATGAGGTCTCGAGGTGCCTGAGGGGGCTGCATGCCAACCATTTGTTCTTTCAGTGCTTCTAGGGAACAGCTATAGATATAGACAGGACATCGTGTCCGGGGCCCATCTGCATTCTCTGTCTGGGAAGCCTGATGCAGAGCGTAAGGCTGTAAGTCCCGGCGGAAGGGTGGGCTCAGCTCTCCTTGATCCTGGACACTATCTGTGGGAAAGGTGTCCCATGGTCTGCAAACCCTCTATTTGCTTCCCCTCCTCCTCCTGCTTACGTGACTCAGCGTCAGAAGCCTTACCTTTGGCTGGAGTTACACTAAGGATGGGGACCAGGGACTTTGGAGTCTTGACCCCAGTTACTCCCACATCTTTCAGGCTGGGTGTCCCACTCAAATCCCCAAACTTAGGTTTTGTTTCATCTTGAGAGGGTCCCTCCAGGCCATAGGTAGTCAGACGCTGGACGTCTGAAGAAGAAAAAAAGACATAAATCAAAGCTGTTTGGTGGGCCATTTCCAGGGGTTTGTATGCAAAGGGGGGATGTTAGTGGGGTTTGTATCCTGGTGGTGGCAGTGGCTGTGCGGAAGGTCAAAAGGTGATACCTGGGAAGGTAGCTGGGAGAAAAGTCAGAAACACATGCTGGGGGTTCACAAGCCTTGCATAGCAGCGCCACTGAGGGGACTGGGCAGAATTGAGAGGCCTGAGAACTTCAGGACCTGCACTCTGAAAAAGAGAAACAGGGAATCAGAACAATCTACACAGGACTATCCAAGCCTTGTTCCCTTCCTCCACCTGAGCTGATTCATCTTAGATACAATGTGAAAGATCAGAACAAAGAGGAAAAAGAGCATCTGTCACTGGTAGAAGGTGCTCTGTGTCAGGGAAACAGAAAGCTGGGCATGGATGTATGGTGATGGCAGGGTTCAGCCCAGTGTGACAAGACGCAGGGAGAAGAACCAGTGCTGACCAAGGCAGGAAGAGTTGAGTCTCTAGTGGCCTGGGTACTGCTGACGGTTTGATCCTTAAAGGTCCTGTGACTTCCCACTGGTGGCACCTCTGTTCCTACAGTGGAGATAGAAGAGATGGTGGAGATGGCAGGGCCAGCAGAGGCAAGGCTCTGAGTTGAGATGGGGAGGAGAAGCCAGAGCTCAAAGACAGAAACGACCCTGTTGGGGTGGGGGAAAGGGCAGGGCTGGGCTGGAGGGTGGCTTGGGAAAAGGCTGGGGAGCTCACCTGCCTCACAGCAGCTCCGCCGCAGCACCTCACTCAGGAAGGCAGCCTGGTCGGCAGGGGTCAGCGGGATCTCCCGGTCACTCAGCTCCTGCCCCAGGCAGCTGTGCAGCAGGCACAGCACCATGTCGTTGGCGGGACAGGGCCCCTCGGCGAGAGGGACACCCTCTGGCTCTGCCCGACACACACTCTGCTCAGCACCAAGAGCCTCCTGCTGCCCAGTGCCCCTGGCTTCGCCCTGACCAGCAAAGCCCTTGCTTCAGCCTCAAGCCTCCTCTTGCACCAGCCCTCACTTGTCCTTCACTGACTCACCAGCTCTCAGTGTTCTACTATGCCCAGGTGTGGTGGCCCCTTAGGTACATGATTAGTGGGTACTGAGTTCACCCACCTCTAGAAAGCAAGAGGAAGAACATCTGCAGCTGCTGGCACTGGGGCAGCAATCCCATCAGGTCAAAATGGAAAGGGATCTCATGGACACAGGAGTCTCCTCCCTGGTCCACTCCTAGGAGGGAGGATGACAGGACACCTGATAAGCTATAAATTACCTGTCTGAGGCTGCCTTCTCTTCT
Organism: Dasyprocta punctata; assembly: GCA_004363535.1. Classification (NCBI taxonomy): domain Eukaryota; kingdom Metazoa; phylum Chordata; class Mammalia; order Rodentia; family Dasyproctidae; genus Dasyprocta; species Dasyprocta punctata. Next base: position 33,406 of record RJWM01004883.1, read on the forward strand.
GTGGCTCCCTGATTCCAACCAGGGGACCCCCTTCCCCACTGACCGCCTGAGACCCGAGGCTCTGAGGGCAGAGGACCCCATTCCTTGCTCTGGCACAGCTGAATAAGGTATTCAAAGCTCAGCATGGAGCGGATGCAGGCAGCATCCCGCGGGTGGAGCTAGGGTAGAAACATCAGAAGACAGGAGTTAAGCCCTCCTAGCCCCAGCCTCCAGGTCTCAAGGAAGCCCGCTCAGTCACGGAAATTCAGAACACAGGGATTCAGTGGACCCAGGAAGCCCAGAGCCTACAGTCTCCAAAGGAGCTGCAACCTGGTAAGAAGCAGGGGTATGGTTCGAAGGTCACACACCGCTTGAGGGATCTCAGAGTATGTCAAGTCCTGCAGGTGCTTCCAGCTTTCAGGGCCAGGTCCCACTCGCCCATACTGTGGCTCCACCCACACTTCAGTGACCAGGTTGAGCTCTGAGTCACCCTCCAGGGCCTCTACCTCCACATCATTGTCATCATCTGTTGAGAAGCTACAAAACGAAGGGTTCTGAGCCTGGGGGAGGAGAAATCCAATGTACTGCCTCGGGGAAGAGAGGTGACCCTCACGGAGAACCAGGAGGCAGGCCTGGAAGACAGCCACAAGTTACACACAGCCTCCTTTTGGACTTGCATCTGCCTGATGGCACATCTAAAGAGAGCACTTCCCCTGCCCCAACTTGGGATGGAGCTCCTCTAAGGCTCTGGGAGCCAGACAGTTAGGCAACTACAGGGAGAGGCAAGGATCTGCAGAGAAGTGGTTTCCACAGAGGACAGACTCACCTGTCTTTGGTGGAGGTAGAGTGTGGGGGGAAGAGGATATACTGGATCACACATGTGTGCTTCTCTTCAGCCCCAGCCTGCCCTGGTGGCTCATTCTGTGGGTAAATGAGAGATACTGGCCAAATCCTGGTCAGTGCAGAAATCTGGCCTGGTTTAACTCTGGCCCTCACAGCCTTAGCTCCCTCACTTTACAGTCCAATGAGTCTGGCCTCAGACCTTGGTCCTCTGGTCACATGATTCTTGTGAGGCAAAGTTTATAGCAGTTTCCAACCAGCTCAGAGAGTCCTTGCAATTATGACTGCTCCTGGGGAAAGGTTTCATGTAGGGTGGCACACACCTGAATTGGAAGCTCCAGGACCATGTTGATGATTCCTTCCCCACTGCAGGCAAAGTGGAACCCTTCAGACAGTCGGACTCTGAAGCCCCACAAAGGCAGTGCAGGGACAGGCCAGGATAAAGGAGGAAAGAAGAGATACTCAGTACAGTGCCCCCGATAACACTCATCTCCACAAGCCATCTTGGCAGCCTTGTCCACAAGGGGCCCTGCTCAGAGCAGTGGTCCTTTGAGGCAAAAGTAGGCCCAGAGGCCAAAAGAAGCGGGGGCAAAGGGGTAGGCACTGCACAGCTGCCCTGTATTAGACACTGGCACTTGGAGAAGGGAAGTGTCTGGTATAGACTTTCTTCAAGTATCCAAACCAAAAGCTCATGTTCAATCTATCCCCACCCCAGTGGCCAGGCAGGTTTGGGTGACATACTCAGTGAGAACGGAGAGGAGCTGGGCAATGGCACTGAGAGGCAATGCAGGGGCCAGGCCTGATGGAACACTCCAGAGCCAGCGCTGATGGTAGAGGTAGCGTGACAGTGATGCTAGGCTAGATGAAGCTGAGCGCCCTGACACCAAGGGCAGTGGCCCTGGAGGGTCCAGAGTCAGCAAGAAGGGTGCCCGGTAGTCCAGGGGTAGCTTCTCATACCTGGGAAATTGGGCAACTCCCAGTCAATCTCTACTCATATTCTTCCCCCATGTTCTTGGGCTCCCTTCCCAACCTCTACACAAACCTGATGAGGAGCTTGTCCAGTGGCTTATGGAGCACTACAAGGCAGGGCCGGTCAGAGAGGACCTGCTGTGGTCCCAGCATGGGGGGTGACTTGGAGGGAGAACTGCTCCCACCAATGCCCCCCAGCCCTTTTCGTTTCACCTTGGGTGTTGGCTCCTTGCTTTGCACCCGGTGGGGGAAACGAAGGCGCAGGATCTCCTCTTGCAAGTCTGATACAATCTGCGGGAAAACATGTCAGATTCCCTTAGTCCCATCTCCTACAGGTCCAGAAGGGGCCCACAGACAAGATGAGAGAACCCTTTACTCCAAGCCTTACTTAGTCTGGGAACACCTCTCCCTACTAGATGTGGCCCTTTGGGGATTAGAGAAATGGAGCTCATCTGTATCCAAGGTTTCCTCGGTCTGGGAGTTAGTCAGAGCCTAGCTCACCTTGTGTCTAGTCTGTGCTGGTGTGCCAATGGGAAAACCCAGGCGAAGAACCATGCATGGGGCCTTCGAAATGATGCGGACCATGTAGAAGGAGGACGGGGGCTGGTCTGGGGCGCTGGGGAGAAACAGGAGTGAGCAGCCTTAGGTTGGAAGTGAACAGGTTTAGGAGGAAGTAAGGGTGAAATCTAAGGATAGAGATGTGGGATAAGGTAACAGGGAGAGAGAGGAGATGACATCACTCTGCCTACCTGGAGAGCAGCTTGACGTATGAATAGCCCTCGACCAGCACAAAGCTGCTCCAATCTCGAAGCAGAGAGGTCAGCGAGGAGTGTGAGATCCTGCACTGGATAGTGCTGTAGCGTCCATTGCTGCCTGGGGTGTGCAAGTGCTTGGGGACTGGTCTAGAAAGAGGAGTGTTGAATGGGATCAGACATCCCAGCCCCAATCCTGGGGACAGTATAGACTGCTATTTTTTTTCTATATCTGCCTAAAATTATAGAGACTGATAAACAGGAAGACCTGATAACAGTTGGCACCCTTCCCATCATTCTTTATCCCAACTCCCACTCCTCTACCCCAACTCTGGCCCTGAGGGTACCCACGTGTCATGCTCCAGTATTAACACCAGGCGATGCATGTGTAGCCAACGCTGCCATGAATTAGCATCCATGGACAGCACTGGCTTCCAGTAGGCAGCAAACTGGGCATGGGATGAGTCAGAACCACTGTGCTGAAGAGAGAGTACCTGGGGACAGAAAGGATAACATTAGGACATAGAACAGCTTTCATGGAAAACCAGGGCACAACCTCTGGACAGCAAGCAGAGCTACGGCAGACTCAGTTTGGGGGGGTCAGACAAAGCAATAGTTTAATGCTAAGGGGTACTGCTCAGTCTAGGACAGAGGCCAAAAAAAAGGAATTCTGGATTAAAATGACTCAGCCAGTGACAAACTGTGTAACCCTTTAAAGCTGAATCAAGTATGAGTGTAGAACTCATCTAGATTACATCACTGATTTGGAGGAATGTTGCTGAGGGAGGACAGGACTTCACAAAGAGACCAGTACACACTTGTGTAGCAACACGCCAAACAGGGCTGGACCGCCAGGTGGGAACTGAGTATGAAGAGCACACAGGATAAAGGAAGCTATGGTCTTCAGGAACACAGTTCTTGGTGACTGGTGGCATTTGGAAACAGATGAAGGTAGTCGGGGGAGGCCAGAGTATGCCACAGGGGGATGAGGTGATGGGCTTGCAGCCTGCTGGGGTATCACCACCTAGCCACCCTACAAGATGTCAGATGCCCGCGGTCGGTTAAAGACAGCCTTTCTCTTCAATCCTCTTCTCCAGGGCCTTAGGAGGAGGAGGAGAGATACTTTCAAGGATGAAGCTGAGGCTTCTGGCTTAGGTGCCTCAGACTTGGGAAAGAAGGAACAAAGTGGGGTTCTGGGCTCCAGGTGCTGTGTGAGTTGAGCTCAGTCTGGAGAAGAATAAGAGGCCATGGAGCATGAGTACCACTTACCGGGGTGGTGGAGCCAGGGGGGATGTAGAAGAGTGGCACACCACTCTTGGTGCTGTCTGGAAGCGTGAAATGCTCTGGCACTGAGGAGAATGACTGAAGGTGGGCTAACATCTGGTCCGTCTGGTTAATGCTGTAGAATGAAGGCCAAACTTGAAGCACAGTTTGGGTGCAGCTGAGGGGACTCCCAGGGGACCATGGAACCGTGGACGCAAGCTTGGTGCTCTGGGTGTCTCTTCCCAGCTTCACAAAGCTGGCCCTCCACAAACAAAAGGGGCATCACTCACTGGGTGGTGACCTCACATACCTCTGCAGCGTGTTCCAAAAACGCCGGATAACATGGGTACGATATAAGGAGCGAATGGGTTGCCTCAGTGCACAAGACACATCATGCAAAATGTCATAGCCGCCTTCCATTGTAACTTCCACTCGGGTCCCTCGAGGGCCCTCAGGCTCCATGGGCCAGGGTGCCACAGCCACATATTCAATGCGCATGTTGTGTTTCCACAGCAGCACTAGCTTCACCTCTAGCTGAGACCCTCCTTCAAGGGAAGCAGGAAGGCCAGTGAGCAAAGAAGGCAGAGGACTCCAGGCCTATGACGGAGTCTTATCTATCCCCCATTCCCCACCACAGAACCTTAGGCTGTTCAGAGGTTCCAAGCATGGTTCCAGAGGTTTCAGTCCCAGAGCCTGACAACTGCCTCAAACAGAAGTTCATAGAATACTCAGAAAACAAAGCCAAGTTAAGGACATCACACTCTCCTCAGCTACTTCACCTTAGGTAAAAGGAGATGAAAATGGAAAACTACACCGTAGAACTAAGCCCTGGAGGCAACTAAAAGCCATCAAGCCAAGTCTCTTGTGGTGACACTCTTGTGCAATGCACAGGTGTCCTCTGGGTTGTTTATCAGGTATTCGCCCACATACCAGTTCTCAGAGATCTTTGACGTATGAGTGGGGCCTGGAGACAGTTACCTTTGGTCAGTGTGACCTCTCGGATACTGTAGCCCTCTCTCAGCCTCACAGACACAGTGCTGACCAAGTCGGCTGGCACCTCCTTCTCAGTGTGCTTCTTTCGACGCAAGGCTAAGGCAGGGTTGCTGCTTGCAGAAACTAGGTGTTCATTAAACAGGCGGTGCTGAGAGCCTGGAGGACACATTTGTTTATTTTTTGTGTTTTGAGGCAGGGTCTCACTACGTAGTCCATGCTTGAACTTGTAGTGATCCTCCTGTCTCAGACTCCCAAGTGCTAGGATGACAGGTGTGCACCACCACATCCAGCAAAAGGACACAATTATAGAGGGAAGAGCCTATGCTGAAATCACTGAGAGAACAGTGCCCATGCATCTCAAAGCCCAGCCCACACAAACTCTGGACCCATTCCATAATCCCCTCCTCGCTTCTCACCGCAGTAATACTCAGGGTTCAGTGCTTCTCCGCTGCGCAGGAAGGAGTAGAGCAGAAAGGCCCGGTGGTAGACAGTTAGACCCAGGCTGCCTGGCTCAGGCTCCGGACAAGTGGACAGGTAGGAACCAAATGTCGCCATTGCAATGAACTTCATCAGTTCCACGTTGGGCACGTGCCCAAAACTGCAGTCGTAAGAGTAAACTCCTCCCACCTGGAGAAAGTGAGTGAGTGGAGACCCTGCTCCACCAGAGGCACAGGAGAGGAAGAACAGCAAGAGAGAGACAGGATGGGGTGGCTGCTCCCATGCCCTGAAGCACCATTCTCCAGAAAGAGACCACTTCTGGGCCCCTGTCCCTCCTTGGGCCTGTCTACCTGAAGCCCATGCCATCAAGCCCATCATGTTCTGCCCTTCTTCAATATCATATATGCTCCTCTGTGTAAAAATGTGTGGCAACTGAAGCACTGTCTTCCATCATCATCCTGAGAGACTTCAGTTTGTCTCTAATAAGGTGCTTTTCACACTTGAGGATGCATCTGTAACCCCTGGGGGTTTTGTTAAAATGTAGAGGTCTGGGGTGGGGACTGTGAGTCTATATTGCAAATGAACTTTTTGGTGATTCCAACACTAAGGCTGATTAGCAACTCGCAAATTACATATAACCTGGAGACCAAATCTAGCACACTGCTTAATTTTATTAATAAATTTCACTGGAGCGCAGTCATATCCATTCATCTTACACTGGTCTAGGGCTGTTTTTATGCTACCACACCACAGAAGAGCCAAGTAGTTGTGACAGAGGAGGAGGCCATAAAGCTTCCATACTTACTAGCTGGCTTCTGTAGAAAATATCTGTAGATGTGCTGTACAAGACTTATTTCCTAGCCACTCATTTATTTATTTATTTATTTGGTTTTTGTGAGACAGGGTCTCACTGTTTAGTTCAGGCTGATCTTGAACTTACTATGTAGCCCAGGCTGGCCTTCAACTCACAAGGATCCTCCTGCCTCGACCTTCCAAGTATTGGGATCGCAAGTGTGTATCACCATGCCCAGCCCACTCAGCTTTTAACTCTTATCTCTATTTCACTAACCTACACGGTGGCCACACATTGGCCCTTAGCATCACTTGGAAAGAATTCACTTTTGCAATCCCAAATTGTCACATTCCACAACACAGCATTAGTCCTGTAGCTTCTTTCCACCTATTCTTTTTTTTTTTTTGCGGCATTGGGGATTGAACTCACAACCTCGCGCCTGCTAGGGCAGGCGCTTAAGGCACTGAACCAAACTCCCAGCCCTGGTTTTTTGAGGCAGGGTCGCACTATGTAGCTCAGGCCGGCCTTGTGCTCGCGTTGTAGCCCAAGCCAGCCTCGAACTCACAACGCTCCTCCTACCTCAGCCTCCCGAGTGCTGGAATTAAAGGTGTGCGCCACCACGCCCGGCTATCTTCCACCTATTCTTAATGCTCCCTATCAGGGTAGGTCTGCAAGATCTCCAGGTCTGCTCTCCATGTCTACCAGTACCATCCTAACCCTTCCTAATCTCAGCCCAGACCCTACACTCAAGCAACTTCAGAAGCCTCACTCTTAAATTCCTGGCCCTTTTCACTTTTTCTGCTCCTACTTCAAAGGTCCAAGTAGGACTACAGTCTCTATATATGTTCAACCAATTGTGGCCAAATTGAGAAAAATACATGGTCTGTAGGCTGATACCACATCAAAACATGACAGTCCATTTAGCTGCTCCTTCGGCTGTCCCTTCTTCCCAATGTGGGCCTCCTTTCTGATGGCATCTACCATGTGTTACTTCATGGAGGAATCAGAGCCCTTGGAAGAATCTATCTACACCTTCACTTCTACCCTCTAGGCTCAAAGAAACGACACTTGCCTGTTCTCAAAGAATCCCTCAATCTGTTTCTAGATCTGATGCCCTCCTGTCAATTTTGGGGCTTTTACTGCATCACGCTTCCTTTTTGTTTCCTTACTTTCAAACCCTTCCTCAGTATGGTCCCTTAGAATCATGCTTAAGCCTCTAGCTTAAACAACAAAACCAAACCAAATAGAACAAACACTCCTCCTTCCATCCTCTACTTCCCTTTAGCTACCATTCTCCCTCTTATTCCCCACTTAATCCGAACTACCAAATTTCTTGTGTCAACACTTATCTCTACTTCCTTCTCTTTTATCCACTCCTCAATCCACATCAATCATTTTCATCGCCTCTTCATTGAAATGGCTCTCAAAGAACCCTGTGACCTACTAATCACCAAACACAAAAGGTACTTTTCATTCCTTATCCTATTTGACCTTTCTGCTGCATCTTGCAATGTTAACTACTCCTTTTTCCAAACCCCTGACTTTTGATACTAAAATCTCCTAGTTCTTGTGTGACTATTTCCCTTCTTTCCTTGTAGGGCCTTCTTCCTATGAAAGACCTTTAAGTGTTGGTCTTCTCTGAGGTTCTTCAGGGATCCTTTTTCAATTACTATCTATAGCCTGACAAACCTTAAATCTCTGTATCTCAACTACTGTTGTCTCCTGAGTATCAGGAACTGCATATCCAAATAAAACTGCTGCAAGCCAGGCGTGGTGGCGCACGTCTTTAATTCCAGCACTCGGGAGGCTGAGTAGGAGGAGCGTTGTGAGTTCCAGGCCGGCTTGGGCTACAACACGAGCGCAAGGCCAGCCTGAGCTACACAGTGCGACCCTGCCTCAAAAAACTGGGGCCAGGAGTTTGGCTCAGTGGCTTAAGTGCCTGTCTGGCAGGCGTGAAGCCATGAGTTTGATCCCCGGTGCAGCAAAAAAAAAAAAAACAAAAAACAAAAAACAAATAAAACTGCTATAAACAGTAGGCATTTATTACATAATTATACACTATGCCCTTTAAATGCATCATCTGCACCCAATAAGGCAGGTACTCTCATCATCTCCATTTACAACGAATCTAACCTATAGGTAAAATGTGCCCAATGTCACAGAGGTAATATGAACAGTCAGGATTCACCCTAGACATGACTAACTCCAAAGGCCTGAAGATCTTAACTGCTCTACTCTGTCAAACCATAGGTACTTCAAACATAATGTGCACAAACCTGAATTCATCATCCTGTCCTCCCTCTACTCCAACTGCTTCTCTTTCTGTTTGCTCTGCCTGCCACCCACTTATCACTGAAATCAGAAGCTTGGACCCATCCTTAACTTCTCTTTCCCTCTCATATAGCTCACATGCCCCGCCGTCTTGCTGATCACAAGCCATATTGATGCTACCCTTCAGTTTCTTTCTCCTTCTTTTTCCAGTATTTTGAAGATGGTGTATCACTATACCGTTCAGGCTGGCCTTGACCTCACTATCTAGCCTAGGTCTTCCTCAAACCTGCAGCGATCTTTCTGCCTCAGTCTCCCAAGTGTTGTTATTACAGGTATGCAGCACCACATCAAGCCATTTTCTTAATCTTGCTACCCCTTACTCCCCTAATCCTCTCATCTGGACAACTACAATGAATGGTTTCCCGGCCTCCACTCAACAGTGAGTCACCTTTGAAACAAACTTGAGACTTCTGCATCCCCCACGGAATTCTGCTGGAACTCCTTACACAGCAGAATTAGATTTTCACACTTCGGTATGGCTACCCTTCCAGGGTTGCTTCCATAGCTCTTGCCTCCTGCCCTATAGTTCATGAGCCAATTTAGCTGCAGGTCCCTAAATATGTTTTCCCTTCTCTTTGCTTAAGCCAGTTTGAGCTAGCTTTTCTAACCCTTTCATTCAAAATGATAACTTAAATAATGGTGTACATGGAACCAGACCTGACTCAGATTTCAAATTCCTCTTCTTCCTGTAACATGTCTCCAATCCTAAGGAAAGGTGACAAAGATAGGAGTCCTCTCCCACTGGGCGTGGTGGTGCATGCCTTTAATCCCAGCACTTGGGAGGCTGAGGTAGGTGGAGCGTTGTGAGTTCGAGGCCGGCTTGGGTTACAACGCGAGCGCAAGGCTGGCCTGAGCTACATAGTGTGATCCTACCCCAAAAAACTAGGGCTGGGAGTTTGGCTCAGTGGCTTAAGTGCCTGTCTGGCAGGTGCGAGGTTGTGAGTTTGATCCCCAGTGCCGCAAAACAAAACAAAAAACAAACAAAAAAAAAAAGAGTCCTCTCCCACCACTACCTGCTCTAAGCATGATATCCTCCCCCCCGCCCCCGTAATGATATCACCAGCTTCACTTGGGCGACCTAGCCCACAAGAAAGCCCGCCCAGCCAGGCCCGAGCGCCTCCAAACAGGACACAAGTAAGACAGCCATTCCAGGGGCCTGTGTAACAGGTGTGGACCTCAGGAAGAGAAACATGCGCTGCTGCGCCCCGCCCCGCCCCGCCCCCATACACCTACCAGCACGTGGGCTAACAATCAAGGACAAAGCTCCCCCAACCCCCGCAAAGCAACCTGCTCTTTCGGAGGTCTGGTTACATCGATAGCAACTAAGGTACATAAAACAACCAAATGCTAGTATTGTTTTGTTCATTTTGTAGGCCTGGGGCTGGCAGCCTGAGCATCTCTTTGGAAGACGACAGCATGCAATGTAGCAAATATGGGGGACTCTCTTATGTCTTGTCTTTGAGGCCCAATATTGTTCTCGTTGTTTTGCTTTATTCTGATTAATTGGGGGGGGGGCTTATTTTATACTTTTTTTATTGGTTTTATTATTTTTTGTTTTGTTTTGTTTTGGTGTGATTTTACTATACCTGTTGGAAAAGTCAACTATTCTGAAAATAACAAGATATACTATAGTAGCTATTGTTTTCATAGTATCTTTCTTAGAAGTTCTGTACCAGTTCTACTGCTTTGTTTTGATTGACTTTGTTCTGTTATGTTTTGTTGGAACAATAAAATTAAAAAAAAAAAAAAGAAAGTAACTGGCCATACCTGGCTTTGTGAAACACTTCAATTTCTTTTCCTCCTTCCTGTAAAGTTCTCACCTGAACAAAGGAACAAGCCACAGTGCCACTGCGAAGCTGATTCAGTAGTGTCTCACAGACAGCAACATCAGGAACACTGGTCACTCCATCTGTGATCACAATGACACCTGTAGTAGGGAACAAAAGACTCAGACTGAAGACACTGGCCAGACCAAGGTTACAGGGAGGCAACCAACTAACAAGGCCTTGAAGATATCAGCATCCACCCACCAATGTGTTCTATAAATCTCAAAAACCTTTCCTTTGCCCTCACCTTCCTGTTTATTCCTTTTTGTGGTACTGGGGCTGAACCCAGAGGCTCCCACATATTCAGGCAAATGCTTTATCACCAAGTTATATCCTCAGCCTTTTTGTTTCATTTTTATTTTTTAAACACTTTGAGACAAAGTTTCACTAAGTTGTCTAGGCTGGCCTTGAACTTGTGATCCTCCTGCTTCAGCCTCCCAAGTAGCTGGGACTACAGGCATGTGCAACCATGCCCAGGTTGCTTCTTCCTCTTGATATGAGATGACAGTCTCTCAAGGTGACGTCCTTGGAGCTCCACTCCGTCCCCTAGGGTCTCTAATGGTTAACGGAGCTGAGGATACTTGAGATATATACTAGCCTACACTTGCACTTTGGAAAGAAAGACTCTTTTCCCTGTGGCCCACTGTTCCTGGGGAACCTCTATTTTTGCCAATATCATTCCCAGCCTTCCAAGATTTAGTTCCCCATTCCCCAAAATATTCTTTCTACTGACCTGCACTAGAGTTTGAGGGCAATAATTGCAGCGCCAAGATGCCCTGACGAATCATACTGACCAGCCCAAGATCAGCTGTCACCATGGAGACTCCCACCTTCCGGCCCAGGGGCTCCCCCTCTGGGGACTGATCTTCTGCCTGGTCCCAAGTTACAAAAAAGAGAGTGGGAGAGATGGCATAGTTGCCCTGTCCACAGCAAAACCAGAATTTATTTTTTCTTCTCCTTGCACATGCTAGGCACATGCTCTACCTTTAAGCTACACCCCCACCCCCAACACTGTAACATATAGCCCAGTACTGCCCAGGCCAGGCACGCCTAGTCCTGTGAGGACCTCAACCCTCCTACTCTGCAGCTGGGTTCTGCTGTGGTCCAGTGAACCCTGGATGGGTGAGGAGCCAGCACCAGACATGCATCAGGCTATGCAAAGCCTAGAGTTCCCCACTTTATGCCAAGAAGGGCCCTTTCCCGTATTTCCCAACACTGACCACAGGTCTGTCAGGAAAATCGTACAGCAGTCCCCAACCATTATGAAATAATTTATAATCAAATTGTATACCAGTCATCAGGCACACAGAATTGCCACTTGTCTAGCCAAAATAATGGGACAGAGTATTCCAGTGAGCCTAAACAACTTCATTCCTGACTAACTACTAACTAGAGATCAAAGCCACCCATGATCACTTTCTCAGACCCACGGGGGAAGATCCTAGAGTGAAAAAACACGAGCAAATGGCCTTCATATTTTCTCAGTAGGAATCTTTGGGGAAAAAGTATCTGAGTCACTGTCCTCCATCGGGGGGCCGATCATGAGTATTCCCCAGCTCACCTGTTCTTGGCTCACTTTGCCCCTGGTTCCTAGGCTTTCTCTGCCCTCTTTTTTTTTTTTTTTTTTTTTGCGGCACCGGGGATTGAACTCACAACCTCGCGCCTGCCAGGGCACGCGCTTAAGCCACTGAGCCAAACTCCCAGCCCTGGTGGTTTTTTTTTTTTTTTTTGAGGCAGGGTCGCACTGTGTAGCTCAGGCCAGCTTTGCGTTCGTGTGGTAGCCCAAGCTGGCCTCGAACTCACAACGCTCCGCCTACCTCAGCCTCCCGAGTGCTGGGATTAAAGGTGTGCGCCACCACGCCCGGCTCTCTGCCCTCTTTTTCCTCTCTCGTTGCTTATTCTTCTTTCTGTCCTCCATCCTCAGCTACTCTCTTTCCGAGTGGCTTCCATCCACTTTCTCTCCCACATACCTGGTTCTGGGGATCATACTGCTGCTGCAGCATGGTGGCCACCTTATCCTCAAAGAGACAGAGCTGCTCATACACCTGCTGCAGAAACACCTCCCGCTGGGAAGGGTCCAAAAGGCAGCCTTGTACCAGTACCTGAGAAAAGGAAGGGAAAGGCTGTGACAGGATGGTACTTGTCACTGCATCTCTGCTTTCTCCATTTATTTCCATAGCTCCCTCTAGGTGATCCTGACTTTCCATCCAACTGGGATTGAAGGTATGACTCCCCAGTCAGTGCCTCCTTTGATCTACTCCAATGGTCCTCTGCCCAGGCGCACTGTGGTCCAGTTCAGGACCCTGGCCATTAGTTACTTTAATCCAGGGTCACAGCTTTCCTTTGCCCCTGGCCTCTGCCTCGGGCTTCCCTAACCTCCCACATGGGGGTGCTGTAAGACTTTTCAGCACCTCAGGGGAGGCCACCTATAAATTGTCCTAACTCAGTCTGATGAAGTTTTTTTTATTATAACTCACATTTTTTAATTCCTTTTGATTTCTAAGTATACTGCATATAGAAGCTATTGTAGATCTTTTCTGTTTTTTAAAGCTTAACAGCCTCCTCTTCTCCCCCCAGTGAATGACCCCTGCTTTTCTTTACTCTCAGCAGGCAACTTGCACTCCCACTTCACACAGCAAAAAGTCAGGTCATTAAGAACTCCCAGTTGGCCAGGCATGGTGGCAAAAGCCTGTAATCCCAGCACTCAGGAGGCTGAGCCAGGAGGATCACTTGAGTTCAAGGGCAGGCTGGGCTACACAGCAAGTTAAAGGCCAGCCTAAACTACATTGTGAGGCCCTGTCTTCAAAACAAACAAACAAACAAACAAACAAATTCCCAGCTTACCCTAAGTGGAGGGCAGGGTATGCTACTCGCTCCACATCTCTGAAAATCACCCTCCAGGCTCTGAAGAAAGGGTTTTCTTCTCCTCTTTTTTCCTATGGCCAATCTTTCCACTTTATCTTGAACCTTTTGTCCCTCTCCTAGCATCTCCATTCTCTCTGCACAGGATCCTGTTCCATGCATACAGGCCTAACAGCCTTTGTGGTAGCAGAGTTTCACCTTCTTTCCCACTCACAGTCCACATGCCCACTTTTCTCCCTGACTCTTGCTCTCCCAAGGAATAACTTCTTTATTCTCTGTTGAGATACTGTCCACTCTACAAGCATGAGAGAAGACAAACGGAAACAGAGAAGTAGGAGAACTGGAGCCACAGAAAGATGAGAAAAATATTCATCTCTATATTGTTTAGAAGAGTAAAATGTAGTACAACCCAACTGAGTAAAGAGGTTGGCTAAATACAGCGAGATGAAATACAATAAAATAGTAAGTTGTCATTAAAGACCATGTTTTCAAAGAATATTTTGTGACATGTAATAATGCCTACATTATTAAAAAGGACTTGAAGCCATGCAAAACTGGAATGAACCTGATGTTTCTCCTCTCTTTGAATGAAGGGAGAATGATGAGGGGGAGCAATGCACATCCACTAGACTACAAGGAAATTCCATAAAATGTTAACAATAGGTATTCTGGAGTATTAAATTATGGGTGAGTTTTGTTTTTTCTTTGTTTTCTTTCTTTATTTAATTTTCAATACTAAGGATTGAACACAAGGCCTTTACACTGACCTACATCCTCAGCCCTTTTTATTTTTATTTAAAGATAGGGTCTCTTTAAGTTGCTAAATTGTCCACGTGGGGCTTAAATTTGTGATCCTCCTGCATCAGCCTCTCAAAGTACTGAGATTATAATTGTGCAACAACACACCAGGCTTGTTCTCTACATTTCAATGTAGGTTTTAAGGAATATGTATTACAAACGAAATTTAATTTCTTTTTCTTTTTAGAGCAATATGACACATCTTTTTTACTTTCTTACATTTTACTAGCACATGTTTGCAGTACACCATGATTACATTCCTCACAGGGGAGTTGGCAGGATGCATCTTGAAGGAACTACAGAAAAATGTGTGGCTTAGAACTGACAAATCACCCTGGGGATTAACCTAAGGAAATCTATTCTTTCCTTACAGTTGCTGTCCTAGTTCAGGCCTCATTCTATCTCCACAGTGCAATAATCCGCTTGCTCTTCCCACATCCAGACTTTTGTCTTCCAACCCATTTTCCACACTGGCCACAAATAAGTGTGATCTGCCTTGTGTACAAACCTCATCCTGTTACTGTCCACCACTCAAAACTTTTCAGTGCTGCCCTACTACCTACAGCACATGGTTTTTTTTTTTTCTGTCTTTTTGAGACAGGGTCTCACTATGCAACTTAGGCTGGCCTTGAGCTCACTTTGTAGCTTAGGCTGGTCTTGAACTTGCAACAGTCCTTCTGTCTCAGCCTCCTGAGTGCTGGGATTACAGGTGTGCACCACCACACCTGGCACACAGTTTTAACAGCTAACATTTTGCATGTTTTCTAATTGCCAGGCACTCTTCTAGGTGTCTGACAGGATTAATTCAATCAGCGTATAATACAGGTGCTGTTAATGCCCAATTAAAAACAAACAAACAAAAAACCCCAAAGATTCAGGTGTACAGTGAGGTTCAAGTAACTTGCATAAGGGCACACAGCCAGCATGCAGCACATTTACTAAGGCACACTGCCAGGAGGCAAACACAGGCAAAGATCCATGATTATTAACCACCATACCTCACTCCTCTATAAAATAAAGGACAAACTTCTAGCATGACATTTAGCCTTTTGTAACTGCCCCCAACTTATGTCTCCCGTCTCCCCTTTACTACAGTCTTCCCACATTCATGCTTTACTCTTGTCAGAAGAGTACGACCCCCACACCTGTAATTAAGGCACAGGCTTTTGCTGGTGCCTCTGTTTGGAAAGGTCATTTATTCTTCGTTGGATGGTTAACCTCAATTCTTTCTTCGTGACTCAGTTCAAATGCTGCTTCCTCTACCTGTTGCTGTCCCAGGTTTGGTTGGATGTTTCCTCTTGGTGTTCCCACGGCGCCCAAGTCAAACTCATCAGTGCTCTTAACACATTCTACAGAAATTACCTCCTTTAATATCAGCCTACTGCTCTAAACTCTCAACTCCTCCCATCAGGACGGGCCAATGTCTGATTCACCTGTGTCTCTGGGATCTAGTCTGGCCCTGGCATAGATCAGGCTTCAGTCAGTGTTTGTCAAGTGGAACTAAGTTTTGAGTGATTACCTAACACTCAAGAGTCCTCCCACCTTCCTTCTCAGGACCTGCAGAGCCTGGCCTCTTATCTGGGGATGTGGCCCACAGCCACCAGGCTAACGGCTATAGTAGAAGAGCACATTAACCTCGGGCAGAAGGCTGGCAGTCCCTGCCCTGGCACCTGGCATGCACCAACTGTGGTATTATGTATTTCAGACGTTCAGCTGCTATTCCTGACATCCATTGCTCAAGCAAATGTGATGGCTAAGGTGACAGTATAGCCATTAAGGATAGTTTCAGGGCAAGCCCTTACCAATGAGTAGAAGGTGGTTACAAGTAAATGAGGGGAAACTGGGCCAAGGCTTATCTAACCCCAAAACAGATATTCCAGTCACAGGTTTGGCCATTATCCAAAAGGAGTGTCTTGAAAGGCCGCCTGGCTGATGGATAAGCCCTGTAATTATCTACGTGGTCAGCATTCCACTCAACAGTTCACAGGACCCTCAGAGGAAAAGACCTTCCTCTGTCCTGTAAAGAAGTTACATGTTGGGTATTTGTAATATTTCAAAATCACAAAACCATTCCAAAGGATCTGCTCCTGGGGGTTGTTCCAGGAGTCAACATGCTGGAAACCATCTCTTAGAACTAAAGGAGGTGGGTAGCGAAAGGAGGAAATAGACGTCCAGGAATCAGAACCGAAGAGATTCACAGGAAGGTTGGAAGGGCATTTGTTCAGTCAGTGTTGACTGACCTAGGGCACACAGGGAGGTTCCTCAGAACCAGAGGAATGGGGTCTTTCTAAGGGGAGAGGGACTCATGGGAATGACTAGGAAACAGATCCAAGAAGCTAGCAGAGCTGGGAACTCAGGTACAAAAAAGGAGAGACAAGCCAGGCGTGGTGGGGAGGCTGACGTAGGAGGAGCGTTGTGAGTTTGGGACCAGCTTGGGCTACAACGCGAGCGCAAGGCCAGCCTGAGCTACACAGTGCGATCCTGCCTCAAAAAACCAGGGCTAGGAGTTTGGCTCAGCGGCTTAAGGTTGTGAGTCAATCCCTGGTGCCGCAAACAAAAAAAAAAAAAAAAAAAGGAGAGACAGGAAAAGGACTGGTAGGTAGGCTGTTGGAAATGTCCAGGTAGCCCCAACCTTTTGATTGGCCTCAGCCATATGAATTTTTTTTCCCCAAGGCAGGGTCTTGCTATATTGCCCAGGCTGGCCTTGAAGTTGTGACAATCCTCCTGCCTCAGCCTCCTGAGTGCTGGGATTACAGGTGTGTACCACCATGCCCAGCTGCCTCAGACATATTGACTGAAGAGGAAATATCCTGGGCTGCATATATAATATATAATATAGTTACTGTAGCCAAGTAATGAAGCTTCTCTATTTTTTATATTTGTTATTATAACATTAAAAAAGAGGGCAAAGCAGCCTGTGGGCTGCAGGCTGGACACACCTGAAAGGGTACAACCTTGGAGAGAGACACTACCTGGTGGGACTGGAGGCCAATAATGGAGGAGTAGGCCTGGATAGTCACGTAGATCTCAGGTTGGAAGTCGATGTAAGATCCAGGCACTCGGAAGGGCCGAAGCAGGCCGCCTAGGCAGCGGGACAGCGCATGGAAAACTTCATCAAACAAGATCTCCCCAGTGGAATCATCCTGGAGGCAATATGGATAAAGAGCTCTCAAAGGTGTCCAAAGGCAGCTCCCTAATAAAGTGCCAAGACAAGCAACTTCCATGGGTCAGCATGAGCCTTATCTTGTGACTGATTACATGGTCAAACACACTGCCACAAATGGAATGGGATTCTCTCTGCATGCTCGCCATTCCTTTGAAAGCCTGTCTTCTTCCCACAGTGGGAGGCTGGGATCTGTTTCTACCTTCCCCAGACCTTGCTCTCTCCTTTTCACTCCCCACCCCATCCTGCTACCCACGGTCACCGTCCAACCACTTACCACAATGCTAGTAGATGGACTAAGGTCTAGCTCAATGACAAATCGATACTGCCAAGCCAGGAAGGTGACCCGTGTGGAAGGTACGAGGAGGAATGGCCTTGGGACCACTGGTTCATCTGGCTGCCACCCAGGAGGCAGGACACTGAGGACTTCCAATTCCTGCTCAGACTGAAGCTGACAATTAAGAGGGAGCAAAAAAGGAAAGGGTCAAGAATGGGCCACCACTTTCTTGCCTGAGTTCTCATTTGGCCACTTAATAGCTGGAAAGTTGTATAAAAAGCACTTAACCTCTTTGAGCCTCAGTGCCCTCATTTGTAGGATGGAAATAATACTAATACCAATCTAAACTGCTGTTGCATAGATTGAGAGGAGTCAGGCAGATAAAGTGCTCCCTGGCATTCTACATCCAAAGAAACCAAGCACAGGCTCCACTTGCCATAAAACAACCACACATTTTTTGCCCCATTATCTGGGAAAAGAATAAAACTAACTTCCCTTGGCAAACCATTCTGTGGGCAAAGCTGCTTGCCCCTTGTAGACTTAAGAGCACATCTCTCCTGTTCCTAGGCCTTACCAGCAACTCCTGAGGTGTGGCCTGCACAGTGTGATGCAGGTGATTGAGGAACCAGGCCAGGCGAACATTTCGGGAGATTCGATAGTCCTTTTTCATCAACAGGAACACCTGTCCCGCTTCTTCCACCTGGGTCAGAGACATTCATGCAGTACCAAAAAAAAGAAAAGAAACAGGTACTGAGTTTCCAGGAGATGCAGCTCCTATGCAAGTGAGAGGCAAACGGCAGAAGTGAAGTTTATTCTGACCACCATGCAAAGCACTCCTAGCCTGTCACTCTTAGCTCTCTGTTCCCATTCCCTTTACAGAGACTTCAATAGATACATGACCTTCCCTCATTATGTTTCCACAATGTTTATGTGAGCTTTCGCTATCAACTAGCAACTTTTTCTTTTCTTTTTTGGTACCGGGGCTTGAACTTACAACCTCACGCCTGCCAGGCAGGTGCTTAGGCCACTGTGCTAAAACCCCTGCCCTATTTTTTGAGACACGGTCTCACTATGCAGTTCAGGCTGGCCTTGAACTCACTTTGTAGCCCAGGTTGGTCTCGAACTCACAAGGATCCTCCTGCCTCAGCCTCCCGAGTGCTGGGATTAAAAGCGTTCCCCACCATGCCTTTTCTTTTTTGACACAAGAGTCTCCCTATGTATTTTAGGTTAACTTTGAACTCACTATGTAGCCCAAACTGGCCTTGAACTCTTGGTGATCCTCCTGCTTTAGCCTCCTAAGTGCTAGGATTACAGGCGTGAACAACTCTTGAGGGTAGAGATTATGTTTGCTCTATTTTTTGTGCCCTTTTACTTGGCAAATGGATTCAAATATGATACTCAATACGTGATATCCTGATATGTCACCTCTTAAACCAGACAGCTCCTTTAAAAAGAAAATTATTATTAGTTTGCTTTTTTTGTAGTATTAGGGACTGAACTCGGGGCCTTCATTTAGAGCTACATTCCCAGGCTGCTTCTGAGATGGAGTCTCACTAAATTGTCCACACTGGGCTTGAACTTGCAATCCTCCTGCCTCAGCCTCTCAGAGTGCTAGGCACGTGCCACCATGACTGGCCCTCCTAAGTCTTGACTACAGAAGGCACTAAAAAAACTGTCACAGAGTGAATAGGAAGCCTCCTGCGTAAACACTCCAAAACCAAACCTCTGTGGGTCAGTCTCCAGATGTCACCACCCTAGTTCCTGTCCTGTATTGCCTCATTGGTGGTCACTGCGACAATGTTCTAATAAGCATTAATCCCTTGTCCTTCCACTACATGAATCCCATCAAAGCTTGACTCAGGATGAATGTGACAGGCTCCTTTGTCTACACATACAAAGCATGGCAGGTACACTCTGACAGGAAGAAACTTGACACTCTGCCAGCAGTGCCAATTCTAGCAGTCCTTTACCAGTCCACTGACTTCTACCTGATCAGCAGCTTTTTCAGATCCCCACCAGAGGTTTTCCTGTCTTCCAACTCCTGCACCCCCAGCAGAAAAACTTGCCCACTGTTCCCAGCGGAAAGCACGATCCACTGGTCTGAGCTTCCCAAAGTCTTACTTCCCTTACACTTGTTGTTCTAGACAAATCACACATTTCTCCTCTGTGTCCCTGACTGGTAGCAGGGAAGGATTCCAGCTACAAGGACTGAAGAGAGAGGATGGTAGAAGAGAAATGAATAGAAGTCAATGACTGCTTGTGGAGAAATATGATGTTGAAAAGAAGGAAAAAACTGTCTTTTCTAAAGCAGGGAAACATGCACAGAGAAGATATCGAAAAAGCTTCCAAAAAGCAGCAAAAAAGGGAGCTTGAAGAAGAGTGTAGACAGCAGAGAGGCAATGGCCCAGGCTGCAGAAAAATTTTTCTTCTCCAAGATAAAAGGCAAGCATAAAATAAAACCAGAAGCAGATACTGGAAAATGGCAAAGATGGCAAAAAAGAGAAACTCCCATCTATCGAACCTCTAAGATATATTCAACAGTACTCTGTGGAGGCTAAGGGCAAAATATCAGACTCATAGCCTGGACTTGGATCCCAGTTCCACCACTTACTAGCTGTGAGACCGTGGAAAAGGTGCATAATCTTTTTAAGTCTCAGTACCTTCACTTGTAAAATGGAAAAATCCCAGTACTAATCTAAAGTGCTATACTAATCTAAAGATTCGGGGAAATCATGCAGATGAAGCACTCAGTCCAGTGCCTGGTACTTACTAAAAGCAAACAAAATCTAACTACTATAGAGTATCATCAGGTGCTATACTAGGTCTTTAAATAGGTAAGTTTGCTCAGTCTTCATGGGAAAACATGTAGCAGAAAATTCAAGTCCTAAAGAGGCAACTAAGTACTAAGTAGTAGGTATAGGGATCAGAAATCAAACCAAAGCCTGATGAGCATATCAAATGACAAACAAAACTCATCTACTGCAAGTGACAAGTGGCTAAAAATTGGAGTGTTTTATCCATTTCTCTCTTAAGAGCAGGAAAAAACAAAACAAAACTTGAAACAGTGACAAAAAGGAACATGGCAGGGTAAGAAGCAGAAAGGGTGCTTTGACAAAATTAGGGAGCTAAAAAAACAATTTAAATATTGATACATGACTACATTATTTTGTGTGGTCTCTATAACATCTGAAACCACACTTTGGGAAATACTACTCTACTACCCTGTTTATATTGTGCTAAAGTAGGCTCTGGCTAAGATTTTAAGTTTCATTTTAAGAGTGAGGTCAAACTACTGAAGGGCTTCAGCAAGACAGTAATAGTATGGTCTGTGTTTAGAAAAAAAATTATTTTTCTTTTCTAGCTAAGTGATTAGAATGGCCCTCTGAGGAACTGGGGATTTAGCTCAGTGGTATAAGTGTCTGCCTGGCAAATGCAAGGTCATGAATTTGATCCCTGGTATCAGGAAAAAAAAAAAGAATGGTCTTCTGAGAATCAGAAGGGAGGACAGTGGTCTAGGTCAGAACTACTCAAAGTAGCCATTCTGTGAACTTTTTGAAACTGGTCCCCAGTTAAATGAGCAGATGTGCTAGTATGCAAAGTCACCATTGCCTTTCATTGAGAAAGTCTTCTTAGGGGGAAAAAACAAAAGTCAGCTGAATTAAACAGTGAGTTTAGTTGGATTTTAAGAGGCTAGAACAGACCAGAATTAGGCAAGCTCTTAAGATTACAATGGAAATCAAAAATACTCATTTCTGGTTCATAAAATTTACCTTATAATGGAAGACAAGTCAAATAATCACTCTAATTGGTATATTACTACAAAATGAATAACACTCCAAAGGATAAGAACATGGCTCTATGACAGCAAGTAACAAAGTAGTCTGACCTAGGTTAGGAATTCTGACGAGTAAGCAGGATTATTACTAAGTGAGGAAGGAATAGAAGTAACCCCAGTGAAAGGAGGACAGAGACAAGCACCATGCTTTCTTCAGATTATTAGTTAGCAGGTGCTAAATTTCACTACTGTTCAGCTTCCATTCCATTACCATACCCGGTATTGTGAATGACAGACTGACTTATCCAAGGCTAAACTGGTGTCTAGGATATTGTTCAGTTCTTATAGAATTTACCTTCTTGACCCGGGAGGCTGAGGTAGGAGAAGTGTTGTGAGTTCGAGGCCGGCTTGGGCTACAACGCGAGCGCAAGGCTGGCCTGAGCTACATAGTGCGACCCTGCCTCAAAAAACTAGGGCCGGGAGTTTGGCTCAGCGGCTTAAGCACCTGCCCTGGCAGGCGCGAGGTTGTGAGTTCAATCCCCGGTGCCGCAAAAAAAAAAAAAAAAAAAGAATTTACCTTCTTGAACCAAGGAACATCTGCCTGCTTTCCTTATAACATTTTCCCTGATACATGACTCTTCAAAGCTGACAACTACATTTCCAAAGCCTCCTAAGTTCTCTTCGCATTCAAGATGTACTTGATGAGAGCCAGAAGACTTAGTAATTTAAGTGGCTAGAATGGTGTTTTTCAAAGTTGGATCCAAGGGCCAGTTGCATCAGAATCACTTGGGATGTTGGTTAAAATGTGCACTGGATTCCTGGGCAACACCACAGACCAAGTGAAATGAGAGCAACAGAGCTCAGCGATCTACATCTAAACAAGCTCAAGTGATTCCTCCATATTACTGTTTAAGAGCCCTTGAATTTGTTGTTTTCACAGTATCCACATTCATACAGAGCTTTAAATCCCTTGAGTCTGAAATGTATTATTCTTGAGTACTCGGACAAAAGACAAAGCCTGCTTTGAATCCAGAGATTCAAATCTTGCCTATTACATTTTATCTAGGTGCTTGACATTAGGTTGCTTAAATTTTCCAGGCCTCAGTTTCTTCACTGATAATATGGATAAGAATATCTTCAGAGGAATGTTGTTGCAGTTAAACAGCCATGTAGCAACAACGCTACAGGAAGGCTATCATTCTTTAGAATATTCATTGAATATCTATTGCCTACACACCATTTATACCAAGATGAATAAACCATTACCAGGCACTGTGCTACATACCAGCTAAGCCAGAATGCATTAATTTGTTTTCTGGGTTTTAGATCTGCCCCTTTAAGGTCCACATTATTTTTTGAGCTCTAACATATGTGCTGTTTTCTGTTAACCTACCTCCACTAAATAACACAGACCCCTGCCATCTTCCTGAATGATCGTAAGTCTCTTTACCACTGTAATTACACCAAAGTCCTAAACCTCTAGCCTGTCCTCAAGCTGAATCTTCTCCAGGTTTAACTTTTGCCAATCCCATCACCACTCAGGTAAGAGCACCCACTCTAGTGTTAGAGCACCTAGGACCAAATGCTGGTTCTGCTGCTTATTAGGTACATCACTTTGGTGCAGACTTAACCTGTGCCTCAGCTCTAATTGGTGAATAGGGATAATAACAGTGCCTATTTCATGAGGATTTGATGAGTATGAGTATTAGATAGTAAACTTAAATGTCATTTTCTGAGGCTTCCTGATCCACCCCAGGCCCCAGTCTCCGAATGAAGTAGGATAAATACCATGGTTAAACACTCTTAAATATCCTATTCATTTCTTTGCAGTACTTATTATCATAATTCAATGTCTATCACAAAGATAAGGATCATGTCTGTCTTAACACTGGTCTGTCATGACCCTTATAGTTAGCACAGTTCTGAGTCCATAGCAGCATTCATAAAATTTCTTAAGTATCTGATGTCTACTAATTTTGTAAATCTGAGTCTACCCAATTTTTTTCTCAAGGATTTTTTATGGGAGGAGGTGGTACTGGAGATTGAACCCAGGGGATCTCTATCACTAAACTACATCCCAAGTCCTTTTTTCACTTTTTATTTTGGGACAAGTCTTGCTAAATTGCCCAGGCTGGACCCGAACTTGTAATCCTCCTGCCTCAGCCTCCCGAGTAGCTGAGACTATAACAAGCATGAGTTACTACTCTCTCTTGGGATCTTAACATCTGAAAGCTACTTTTCTATGCCCAGGGATAGAACTATGCTCACTTCTCCTGAGATAAAATTTTTAGAAATGCAAATCAAGTACAGGGTATAGATGTAGCTCAGTAGTAAGAGTGCTTGCCTAGCATGGGAAAGACCCTGGGTTTGATCCCTGGCACTGACTGAAAAAACAACAAAACAAAACAAAACAGACAAATGCTTAACTTTCAGTTGTCATTTTTTCCTTTTTTTTTTTTTTTTTTTTTTTTTTTTTTTTTTTTTTTTTTTTTTTTTTTTTTTTTTTTTTTTTTTTTTTTTTTTTTTTTTTTTTTTTTGAGACAGGGTTTTGCTATGTAGTTCAGGCTGGCCTTGAACTCACAGCAATCCTCCTGCCTCAGCCTTCCAAGTGCTGGGATTACAGGCAAGTGCCACCATGCTCAGCTATTTTTTACTTCTTTATGTGGCCATTAAAAACAAAAACATTATGTTATATGACATGTCAGATTTATATAGGATAGTATTATTTTACTTTATTCACTTTTCGGGGGTGGGGATATGGAACGCTTCACGAATTTGCATGTCATCCTTGCACAGGGGCCATGCTAATCTTCTCTGTATTGTTCCAATTTTAGCATATATGCTGCCAAAGCAAGCACTTTATTCACTTTTCGAGACAGGGTCTCACTACATAGTTCAGATTGGCCTTGAACTGTGTGGCCCAAGATGGCTTTAAACTCAGAGTGATCTTCCTGCCTCAGCCTCCCAAGTGCTGGAATCACAGGTATATGCCACCATGTCCCGCTACAACAGTATTACTAAGACTATTTGCTTAAAAGGTGTGTTGTATTTCCCCAAAACATCCTCAATGCCTTCTCATTTTAACCTATATAGAAACATACCCCAAACTTTTTACAGTTTTTCTCAGTATTAATATTTCTGAAGCACTGGCTATTCTACAACCCTTGTGAACATGTCTGATGCTTTTAAATAGGGTAGTTTCCTAAAAATGACCATATTCTATGTTGGGTGTCATTACACCAAATCCTAATGAAGTGGACATTTGTTATACTTTATTTATATTATAAACATTACGGTTAAGAAAATGAAGTTTGTCAGGAGGCTGAGGCAGGAAGATTGAAAGTTTGAGGCCAGCCTGGGTTACATTATACAGTGAGTTCAAGGCCAGCCTGCACTTCATAGTGAGACCCTGGCACAAAGAAACAAACAAACAAATAAACAAATGGAACCATTTGTTTTGGATTCCTAGTCCTAATACTTAGTAACTGTAACTTTTTGTGTGTGTGATACTAAAGGTTGAACCCAGGGCATTCACATTGAGCTGCATCCCCAGTCCTTTAAAAAAATTATTTTTATGGTGAGGCAGGAGTATCATAAGTTCAAGGTCAGCCTATATTTAGTGGAACTCTGTCTCAAAAATCTGAAAAAAAAAGCCGGCCGTGGTGGTGCATGCCTACCTTTAATCCCAGCACTTGGGAGGCTG
>RJWM01004883.1:58267-97071 GCA_004363535.1 Dasyprocta punctata
CCTCGCGCTTGCCAGGGCAGGCGCTTAAGGCACTGAGCCAAACTCCCAGCCCTGGTTTTTTGAGGCAGGGTCGCACTATGTAGCTCAGGCCGGCCTTGCGCTCGCGTTGTAGCCCAAGCCGGCCTCGAACTCACAACGCTCCGCCTACCTCAGCCTCCCGAGTGCTGGGATTAAAGGCGTGCGCCACCACGCCCGGCTAAGATTTTTTTTTTGATAAATGAGAAGGACATCAAAAGATGAAGGGAGGAGTGAGGGAGAAAAGAAGAGAATATAAAAAGAATTAAGATTTATTATGTACAGTATGAACTCTCCAAGATGAATGTGATTATCATTGCTGCATACATGTACCAATAAAAATACAAATTTAGGGCCAGGAGTATAGCTTAGTGGCATTGCACCTGTCTGGCAAGCACAAGGTCCTGAGTTCAACTGCCGGTTCCAAAAAATAAAGAGCTGAGCACGGAGGCTCATGCCTATAATCCCAGCACTCAGGACACTGAGGCAGGAGGATTGGTGCAAGTTCAAGATCAGCCTGGGCTACAAAGTGAGGTCAAGACCAGTCTGAACTCAAGCAACACCCCATCTCAAAAAAAGAAAAAAAAAAAAAAAAGAATTAAAGAAAAGATATAAATTCAAAGGTTTAGTTAAATGTTTCAACTAATATGAAGAATAAATTATAGGCATAGCTCATATGAAGTGCTAAAATAGATAAGATACCGCTCAAATCCTATTAAGTTGATATTCCTTTCCAATAAAGGAAATGCTATGTGAACACAGAATTTCTGGAATTATCCTTTTTCCTTTACTCTGAGATAGTCACTTGCCAGGGATACAGTGGACACTTAATAAGCATCAGCTTTAACTATCATTATTATTATTCCTGAGACTGGCAGTTATTTTTAACTAAGAATTGAATTCTTGAGTCTATTGTTACCCATTAAGTCCTTCGCTCCAAAATCACTAATTGAAATATTTATATTCCAGATATTATACATTTGCCACTGTTGCTAATAAAATTTATCATTATTCTAAAATAAATAAATAATGTTTTAAAAATTTTGAGATAGCTATGTAATTTTCTTACTGAACAGTTCTCTGTGCCTGAGCTTTTTTGACTGAAAATTATGGTGTTTACTTCATAGGTTGAGAGAACTGCCGTCAGTAAAGCGTTTAATATGTTGTCTAGCATGCCGGAAATAGTAAACAAGCAATGACCACTATTTGTATTGATCTGCATATCCCTCACTCTTTCCATCCACCAGTACATTCACTTATAATACTTGGCATCTCTATCCAAATCTGAGTTTTGGCTCAGATCTTCTAACTCCAAAACTCTGCCATTTCCCAACTGGGTAGTCCATAGATAAAAAGACTTGACTTCTGTTTTCTTCTCTGTAAATGAGAAAAAACATCATCCCTCTCCCTTGCACAACTCTAAATGACACAATCTATATAAAGTTCCTTGCATGGTCCTCAGCACTTAACAGAGACTTCACATTTCCTTTCTGGTTTAATACTTGTGATCTTCACAACACACTATATATAGCAAGTATTTAATAAAAAAGGAAACAGGATCTGGGAAGTTAAAACATGCCCATGGTTGCACAGATAGATTTAAAAAAAAAAAATGGTAGCGCCAATATCGGAATGAGGTCTCCCTCGGATTCAAGTATTTTTTTCATGAAACCAAAGCTGCTTTTCTACAAGCATGAGCGCCGGAACTATACTAACGCATAATGTTTATTGCATTTCAGTGTTTGAAAAAATGCAAAAACCGGCAAGGTTAGTAGACTGCCGTGCTGTCCAGCGAAATTGCAACGAGTAATCAAAACACAGGTTTGATACTACCGCTATCACTATGTCAAAGGGTCGGCGACAGGATGAAATTTCAGTAAGCATAGCGAAGGATTTCTTCTCTAGGTTCCCAAAGAATTTGCGGACCGTGAGGGAAGTTTCCAGGGTCTGGCCTTCTGGGTCGGCCGGTCCCTGCAGAGGTTACGCGGGAGGACGCCACACCTGCCCTTCGCATCCTCCCCCTCTTGTCTGGGGACCTAGCGCTGCGCCCGCCCGCCCCTCACCTCCGGCTCCGGGCGCTCCGAGGCCATCATACAGCCCTCCGGCACCGGCCGAGGACCGAAAGGATGTTCCACTCCTGACCTCTGACCCGGTTACCTCGGTGTCCGGCAGGAAACGGAAGTCGGTGGGAAGTCTGAGTTCTAAGCGTTGTGATTGGCGGGTGAAGCCTTCTTCGTGGCGCCCAATGACTGAGAAACCGGAAGAGGAACTCGTAGTGGCACCCTAGGCCGCTGTAATGCAGGTGAGAACTCGTGTGGGCCTATTGGCAGCTAGTAAGCTCGGGTGTCGGGGCCGAGAGTGGGCTTGCTAAGACGAGTGAGGAATTGTAGAGCCCGCAGTTGTTAAAGGAAAGGAAAACGGGAAGGAAAAGGCGAGACCGAGAGTGGCGTCGATGAGAGGTAATTGAGTCAGGCTGATGGGAGAGGAACAGACTTGGCAAAGTCGAGATGATGAAGACAGCTGACTTGCTTGAGTGTGGTAAAGGATCCAGTTGTCATCTGAGAAAGCTGGGATGCAGGCGAAGAAAAAACGGCTCAAGAAAGTGTCGGGCTAGCTCAGCCCGAGCTAGGCTCTTGAATGCAGATGTAATTGGGGATCTGTAATTGGAGAGAAGCCCAGAAGCAAAAGGGATTGCGGGCCACAGAGACTGAAAGCTAAGCTGTTTATTATCTGAGGGTGTAGGTGGAACCCAGGATCAAACGCCTGACAGGCACACTGTCAAGTTTGTAAGACTGTTTTGCACCGTTCTGCCCAGCTTTGCTAAGAGTGAAGAAATAGAGTAAAAGCAGGAGACCACAAATGATGGGAAAGAAATGCTTTGCCGATGTCCACCACTAGAAATCGTTTTGTCTAGTGCACAGAAATGCATGCGGGTTTTCTTGGTTTTGTTTTTCATTTGTCAGCTTCTTGTACCTGTTAGCCTCTCAATAAAATATTTACAGATCAGCTGTGCTTATATAAAAAGAGGCCCAGGAATACAGAAATAAATGAGTGTATATTATGTCAGCAAGTAGAAGGTTGAAGCATCAAATACTAAGGATAAATGAAGAGCTGAGGGGTCAGGTAGGGAGAATGTGGAGATGGTATTCAGAGAAAGTTTCGTCTGTAGGCAGATTTTCAAGAGATTGTGTCTTTGACAAGAATAGCCAGACTGTCAACGTAGATTCTAAGGCTGAGGAAGACAGTGTGCATGTGCTAGAGAGGTGTCCCAGCCATTTGGTCTGGTGAAAATTTTTCAGTGAGGGAGTAGGATGTATCTAACACAGAGAAAAGCACACAGGAATTATGAAGTGATAAAAGAGGCAATCTGTTGACAGGAGTTGGTGTCAAGTGAACTGGTTGAAAGCTCTAATGTTGATGCAGTCTGTAATCCAAATACCAAAGATAGAAAACAGCTTCGTTTGTTAGCATTCTTCTGTATGTATCCTATTCACAAATATTTGGATAACCAACCTGTTCCTATTGGCGCAGAGGGAGGAGAAACAGCTTGAGGCATCATTAGATGCACTGCTGAGTCAAACAGCTGATCTGAAGAACTCACTGGGGAGTTTCATTTATAAGTTGGAGAACGAGTATGACCGGCTGACCTGGTAAGGGTGGCTAGAGCAAGGATGAGGTGGGGGGAACCTGGACCAGACCACCTGATGTAGCTGTGCATTTCTATTGATGTAGCTGTTTATCTCTTGCAAACATCTTTGATTTGGAAAGAGCCAGGCTGCCCAATATTTCATAGGTTTAGGACTGCTATGACAAAGAAATAGTGAAATGCCCAGCTTCTCAACCCATGTTGATTTTAGCTTTTAATTCTTACCCTTTAACTTCTCTGGCAAGGAGGTCCTACTTACTGGATCTCTTTTCACAGATGTGGCTGAGTCTTAGATCCAACGTACTCTAGAATGGTGGCTACTATTTCTAGGCTAGGAAGGAAACTTTTAACCAGTTTCTGAGTTTTCAATTGTAACAGTCTAGTCATGGTTCGTATTTTGCCACTATTCACCCCATTTGAACTGTGACTTGCCTTTTTTTCACACCATCTGTGTCAGAAACTGAAAGTGGATCCCTGTTTCCTGACTCCATCATCCCTGTTAGCCAATCTGGTTCTTGCTAGGCTAGTTATAGTGCTTTAAGTCTTTGGGGTAAGCCTGGAGAGTTTTACCCTGAAGGACTTCTTAGAGATTAGTTTACATGGAAAGAGTGAAACATTCTGACACCCTCTAATCACTCCCAGGCCCTCTGTCCTGGATAGTTTTGCATTGCTCTCTGGACAGTTGAACACTTTGAACAAGGTTTTGAAGCATGAGAAGACACCACTGTTCCGTAACCAGGTCATTATCCCTCTGGTGTTGTCTCCAGACCGAGACGAAGATCTCATGGTAAGGAGAGAAAAGGGTACAACTTGGGAAATAAGTCCTTAGGTAAAAGTCTAGAGCACAATTGTTGATTGGGTGTTCTAGAAGTTCTAAATGTAGAGTAATGTGTGACAAGGGCTGCATTTTGGAGGCCTTGATTTTTGTTCTTTTGGCAGTGGGGGAGCCACTCCCAAATAGTACTGTAAAAATCCTAAGGCTGTACGTCACCAAGACAAGGACCCTTCTCTTCCATTTTCTGTCTCAAAAAGAAGTCCTTTTGTGACCTTCTCTCTTCAGCTTTTTATGAAAATGTTGCAGAGAGAGAGTTTAATTTTAGGTGTGTTTGAAATAAGCATGTGAGAAAATAGAAATCACAGATGAGGTGAAGGGCATTGTGTGCTGGGTAGTTAGATGTTGTGTCTCAGGTTGTTTCCCCTGAAAACAAACTGTTTGGATCTTCTTGGAGTGCATAGTATGCTTAAATAAAATCTGTGTTATAGCGGCAGACTGAAGGACGAGTGCCTGTTTTCAGTCACGAAGTGGTCCCTGACCATCTGAGAACCAAACCTGACCCTGAAGTTGAAGAGCAGGAGAAGCAACTGACAACAGATGCTGCACGAATTGGTGCTGATGCAGCTCAGGTTGGACACAAGTCACTGCCCTGTTGCCCCATCCCTATCCCATCACTAGAAGCACGGCATTACTACTCCTGTGTAGTAAAGATATACAGTTGGTTACACGTAAGTTGCCTCTGAAAGAGGCAAATTCTCCAAAATCACTCTTTGCTGAGCTAATCCTGAACTAATTTGTGTGTGTTACAGAAGCAAATCCAGAGCTTGAATAAAATGTGCTCAAACCTTCTGGAGAAAATCAGCAAAGAGGAACGAGAATCAGAGAGTGGAGGTAGGAAGCAACCAGTGGCAAAACAGAGGGAGAGGTGTATAAAGCCACTGGAATGGTTATGGTGGTTTGGATAGGTAGTGAAGTAAACGCATAAGAATGAATTACCTTGGAAAGGGTTTCCATCCATACTGTTAGCCTTTTATGTTTAATGCCAACGCTAGAACAGGTGGAGGAAATGGACAAAGTGAAAAGGAAAAGTACAGAGATGGACCTGAGGGTCTTTTGGCTCTTTCTCTGGGCCATGAGGAAGTCTGGCTGCTCCTAAAGTTAGAACTCCAAGTCCTGGCAATCATCATGGGTCCTCTAGCTGCCAGGTTCAGTCCAGGGCCAGACATAAACTAAAAGGTCTCCACTTTCTCTTCAGGTCTCCGGCCAAACAAACAGACCTTTAACCCTGCAGACACCAATGCTTTGGTGGCAGCTGTTGCCTTTGGGAAGGGGCTGTCTAATTGGAGACCTTCAGGCAGCAGTGGACCAGGTCAGCCAGGCCAGCCAGGAGCTGGGACAATTCTTGCAGGAACGTCAGGACTACAGCAAGTACAGATGGCAGGAACTCCAAGCCAGCAGCAGCCAATGCTCAGTGGGGTGCAGATGGCTCAAGCAGGTCAACCAGGTAAGGTGACAGGAGTTGAAATGTAGCTGATTTTGAGCAGAGAAGTGAAAACAAGCTGGATTATCTGGGCTACTAGCATCCCCAGACCAGGAGATACCTCCTTTTCTCCTTTGCTTTATGACTCTGAAAACAATTTTCAGCTATAAAGAAAAATCCCATTTGAGACTTTGCAATGGGTACCAGAGAGTGAGAAAAAACTTTAAGTAAAAGAAACTGCTCTTAGGCCAACCACGGTGGTGCATGCCTGTAATCCCAGTACTCAGGAGGCTGAGGCAGAAGAATTACCATGAGTTCGAGGGCATTCTGGGCTACATAGTGAGTTCAAGGCCAGCATGAATTACAGATTCTATCTCAAAAAACAAAAAACAAAGAAACCCAAAAAGTGTAATTAAAAAAACCCATAAAAAATGAAATTAAAGGGCTGGGGATTTAGTTCAGTGGTATAAGTACCTTCCTGGCAGGCATGAGGTTGCGAGTTTGATTCCCCGTACCAAATAAATAAATAAATAAATAAACTGCTATTGCCTCCCGCCCCTATTTCAGACTTCTGCATCAGCTCTCCTGTCCCATTTACTCTGGTTTTGGTATATGGTCGGTGTTCGTTTTTAGATAGGAAGGTCAGTGGTCAGACCATAAAACTTTTTGCTAGGCATATCAGGAATTAATAAGCAGGCAGTTTCCCAGGCTTATGTGTATTGTCAATGTCCTGTTTCTTGCTGTTGACACCTTGTCTTTTTTCATGCCGACTTTTATTAATTATGAAAACAATTTAGAGGAGTTTAGATGCAGGCAGCTAGAAGAGCTATTTCTTCTAGGCCATCTAGAAAAGGACAATTAAATCAAGAGACAGCAGGGACTGGAAATGTGACTCAGTCATAGAGCCTTAGCCTGGCATGCACAAAGCCCTGGGTTCAGTCTCCAGCACCACAAAAATAAAAACCCAGGAGACAACATAATATTCTTTTACCTATGACATTGAACAGGAAGTCACACATGTTTACCTGTCTCTTCAGGGAGCAGCCTGAGCAAAAAAACATGTTGGGGCATATTGTGACTCCTAATCATCTCCCAAGTTACTGCTTTCCTCCTAAACACTTATGGAGGGAGCGGGAGGAAGGACCAGATCTAGGAGGCCACATTTTTAATTTATTGTCAAGATCTGCCTTGCTTCAGGTGTCCCTTCTTTGTATTCCTTTTAGGCAAAATGCCAAGTGGAATAAAAACCAACATCAAGTCAGCTTCAATGCATCCATATCAGCGGTGAGTGACGATGGCAGCCTCCCAGGTGACCTTGGCAGAGCTGGGCTGTGAAATTCTCTTTGGCTCAAGGCTCACTTACATGGGTACATAAAAAAAGCATGACTTTCAGCAGCAGACAAATTCTAACTCCGCCGATGACTAGCTTTGTGACTTTGGGGAAGTGACCTAATTTTTCTGAGTTTTGTGAGCCTTTTTTCTCACTTGTAAATAGTGGTAATACCTACCTCATAGGGTTGTTGTGAGGACTAATATGAGGAAATGAATGTAAAACATTTATCACAGCCCATGAAGTAATAGGTATTCAATAAAAGAAAGTTTTCTTTAGCCACTTCTGTACCTTGCTCTCCACAGTCCTTGGTCCAGCACTTACCCTGATTGTATCCTGCTCTGTGTCTATGTGGTTAGCTGATAGGCACAGGGTCAGATAAGTCTGGGCTTATTTTGTGCTGCTGGAAACCATAGCAGCCTGTGTATCCCTGGAAGCATATTGTTTCTTTAGGCCCTCCTGCCCAGGTTTCACCCTGCTGTCCCTCTAAGCTGCAGGAGAGGAGGCTTGTGGGCCAGGTTAGACCATCTGCTTTGAGCTGGGCCTGCACTACTCTCCAGCCTCTGCCATCCAGTTCACACTTATTTAGGTAAAAGTGCCCATCCTTTAACCCATCCTTACACACGAAAGAAAATGTCAAGGGGCCAATAGTTAGGCGATTTCTCAGGCAGTGGCTCTGGCAGGCAGAACTATATGAGAAAGGATTTTTCTGTAGCATATCTAAAAGACCCTTCTTCCTTTGGGTTTATTTTTCTTAATTTGGGAGGAGAGGGGAATTGCACTTAATACTGTCTTTCACTGGGGTTTAGTCCTCATAATAGCGGCTGGTTCCTCCACTCTGACCAGGATGACTTTCCTCCATTTCACTAAGCCTAGCACTCATACAAGAGTCAGATGCATGGTGGAAGGGGACAGCCTACTCTGACAAAGTTCAAGAGCAGAGTGGTTGGGCAGTATCTGCCTCAGTATTCCACTGTGGGCATGGGCAGGGGTTGAGTCAGCAGAAGTGGACCTAAGGATTTCTTTATTAAATAAAGTTGTTTAAATCGATGTTCACTGACTCAGGGTTGTCTCA
The DNA here is from genome assembly GCA_004363535.1 of Dasyprocta punctata. Classification (NCBI taxonomy): domain Eukaryota; kingdom Metazoa; phylum Chordata; class Mammalia; order Rodentia; family Dasyproctidae; genus Dasyprocta; species Dasyprocta punctata. The sequence goes on from RJWM01004883.1 coordinate 66,589, forward strand.
CAGCAATTTATGAGAACTAATACAGCAATGAGAAACACTTTCAATAATGCTTCAAGGCAATTCTAACTTGTTCTCTGTAAAATGTTTCCTTATTTTTAACGAGCTTGGACCTAGAAACCCTGGTATTTCATTCTTACTCATACCTTACAGCTGCCTCTTTTCTGTTCTCCTCTATTATACACTGGCACTTTGGTCTTTGCTCAGTACCAGGCAGTATTCTGCCAAGCTGTGGCAGCAGAGGCTTGGAAAAGTGGTCCCAGATGTTACGACTGTTCCTGTTCCATCAAGGCAAGGAATGATGTTCCACAAAGCTCTGATTGCAACACACTGCAGCAGGGGTGTCCTGTTACAAGCTCTGCGGCAACTCCAGATCGTCCCCTGCTTAAACAGTCTGACCCAGCAGCTGTTAATCTTCTTGCCTCTTCCCTTCCCAACTGGAAATATCAGAGCTAACTGGGATATTGGGTAGAGCCCCAGCTGTAGTTCTCTAGAACCTCTCGAGCAGCTTTTGGTGACTGCTGTTCTTTGCTCCACCCCAAGTTTCTTTGTTGTCCCAGCCTGATACCGACTTCATTCCCCATATATTATTGAAGTGGACTCTGTCTTCCTGGACCAAGAATGTCCTCCTTCCCAACAGGAATAAATCCAGGACATCGTCTACATCTCATGTACTTAAGCAAACACTCCTAATTCTAGGGATGCTTACAACTCAATATTTGTCACTCTGCACATGTTCTTATTTCCATCCTACCTCAGAAAACCACCTTGGTACACAAACCTCTTGCATCTCCCACCTTGGGGTGCCTAGAACCCAGTGAACACCACAGTGAAGAGAATGTAACTCCCACCCCTAGCAGTCGGTCCCTTGGAAAGGAATGTTTAAGGTGTTTCCTTTGAAGAAGATGTGACCTGCTCTGATACTGGATATATAAAATGTTATTCTTGCTCTACTCTGGTAGTATTCCTGTTACTAACTGCCCTATTTTGGGTGGGGGTTGTATTTTCTCCTACCTTTGGGTCCTGGAGAAAGGGCCATTGTCTCTGGTTTTTTTTTTTTTTTTTTCTGGATGGAGAAAGAAGCAGAGCTGTCAAACCTTTAGGCCTTTAGGCCTAGCACAGTTCATCCCACTGAAGGTGAAATCTCATCAGATCAATGTCAAGTTTCTGCCGATTGCTTAGGATTTCTTCTGTAATCTTCCCTGAGGCTGGTATTTGATCACTGCCGCATATTCCTGTGCTCACTGCCCTGCTCACTTCATTCTCTGTGTGTATTGCTGCCCTACTTAAGTTACCTCACCTCTCGCTCCACCATGTGGTTTTTTGGAAAAAAGCTAAGATAGATAAGGTGTAGCCAAGTGCCTCTTGTGGCTCCATAATGGGTCCCAGCCTTAGGCCTGAGCTGGAGAGGATGTGACTGCTCCCCTCCTATTCTGCTGCTGAAGGGATGAGGGTGAACTCTGCAGGAATGCCGCAGCCCCAGTGCAAGGCTCCTTTCCCACCCCCTTCCCACCTCCCCCAGGCAGCTGGAAACAACTTCTCCCTTTGTTTGGGTTCCTTGTTCAGAATAATCCTCCTTATGGACAATGTATTCTCTGTGTCCTGTGGACACAGGAGCTGTGTGAGCTGATCCCAGCACCAGGCAGAACGGAGGCCGAATCCTTACAAACGCCCACCCTGGGTCAGCTCCCGATTACTGTCCAAAGGGACTACTAAGAGAATATTTTCTTCCATTTGATTCAGATTTGCGGGGAAAGCCTTTCATAGTTTCACACTGATCAGGAGTAGGACAGGAACTGTAATCCCTTTTTCTGGTCAGCCCTGAGGGTTTACAGTGTCATCTTATGGAGGCTTGATATGACTGTTGCCTGAGTACACATGGGCTAGCACTTGAAAAGGGTTTGCCAGCCTGCAGACAGAGCTTCCTGACTAGAAAAGAAGCCTCTGACAAAGACCATGGGAGCTTCATCACCTCAACAGAGAGGACAAGCTTCCTTTCTTCTTCCCTTTAACAACTTCTATCTCTTGTTCTTGAACTCACTGTATCACTGAAGCTGTGATCTTTCAGTGTATCACGTGCTCTCAGGTTGTCAGCCACCATTTGGACATGGCCGCTTCCCAGAAGACATGTGTGGACAGGGCTCGTGACTTCCCTGTACCTTGGTTTTCTCACCTGGGTGATCCCAGTGACTTTTGTAGCTCAAAAGTCTCTGACGGTGATTCCCCCACTTGCTCCCATGCAGTTTTTGTTCTGTTTTCCTCAGTGCAGGACCATGTCATATAGGCAAGCCAGTGTTTTCCTAGATTAACCCCTAAATACAGACAATTCCTAAAGTTCCCTTTGTCATGTACGACTTAACATAGTGACATCTCTCTAGACTACTTCCCTAACATTGTGGCTTTCACCTCATTCCCTGGTGCAGATTCAGCAAAGAGGTAGTAAGTTACCAAAGAGTCATGTGGACATCAAAAGTCACCTTCCCAATCCCAGATATCTCTCTTCTGGGCAAGATGTATATACTGACGGAGTCCTTCAGAATAGGCACAAATTTATACTTTTTCCATATGACAGTAACCTATCTTGCTGGATCAAATATCAAGAAGCTCCTCTTCTTTCTGCCTGCAACTCCACTGCCTTTGCTTTCACTCTAACTCCCTAATTTGCGGTTATTTTGAGTCTTCATCAAATTCTGCCACCGCAGCACATGCGGAACATCATTTGTTCATTTTGCTAATTTCTCTGGGCTACATCTATTTTCATGGCCCGAGGTAATGTTGCTTTAGTGTCTCTTCCATGTTAAAAATCCTTCTTGACCCTATGTACTCCCTCTCTGACTCATAGGAATGTTTTGTTTGTTTTTTTAAGTTTTTGAGACAGGGTCTCACCATGTAGTTCAGGCTGGCCTTGAACTCATATGTAGCCTGGGCTAGCCTTGAACTCATGGCAATCCTCCTGCCTCATCCACCATGCCTGGTGGGAACATTTTTGAATTAAAGATCCTATAATCACCATCTCTTCTACCTCTCATTCCCTTTTCAGCCCGTGATTAGGAGCTTCTGTTTCCACCATTCCTCTGAAACTATATGCGAGATATTGTTGACCTAATGGCTAAATACAGAACGTTTCAAATTTTTCTGTTAATCTCTCCACAGCATTTAACTGTGCTGACCATTTCTTTAAAGTCTTTTTTCCCCCTCCTTTGTTTCTGTGGTACACATTCTCTTGTTCTCCCACTTCTGCCCATTCATTCTCTGCAGCTTTTGGACTTCTGCATTTCTGTCTGCTACTTAAATGTTGTTATACTCTAGTCTAGGATTTGTCCTTAACACTCTTTTCATCTATGCTACCTGCTGACTCTGCGACAACCACTTTCATTGACATAAACAAGTTTTATTTTCACCCTAGACGTTTTGGTTGAGCTGCGGATTTCTGTTGGGCATCTCTGCCTGTGTAATCCACAGGTACCTTGGGTTCTGGATGTCCAAACCAGTCATCCTTTCCTCCGTGCCTATTTCTCTTCCACTTTTCTTGAACATTACTTAAGCCAGGACTATGGAAGCCATCCTAAACTATTTTCCCTTCCAGCAGTCCCCCCAAACCAATCAGATACAAAATTCTATTAATTTGTCTCCCCATTACCCATCTATCCTGCCCTGCAGTTTAGGCTTTGGGACTTTCTCAATAAAAAATTTGTTCAGACTTCCTATTCTAGTTCTAAGGGTTCTAGCTTAATAGATCTTTCTAAATCGCATATATGACCATATTACTCCCTTGATTAAAATCCTTTCGATAATTTATTTCCTCATTTTTCATACGGGTCCACATACCTGGCAGATTCATAGGGGCAGTGTGCCAGGCACACCGAGAGTCACATGATAAAATCATTCTAAAATGTTCATTTTACTTGAAGGCTAGCAATTTAAAACAAGGAATGCAAGTTTAGCATACATGTATGTATGTATGTATTATTATTTTTTTTTTTGTTTTGTTTTTTGTTTTTGTTTTGCGGCACCAGGGATTGAACTCACAACCTCACGCCTGCCAGGCAGGCACTTAAGCCACTGAGCCAAACTCCCAGCACATGTATGTATTATTAAGAGAAAACAGACTTCAAAGAATTCCTGCTGGTGTGAATAGCCTCAAGCTAAGCCATCAGATTCCCTAGGGCCATTTATATTTATATTTATTTACTTTTTTTTCCTGCCATTACATTTACATTGGAAAAATGGTTAAAATGGCTCACATTTCCTGGAAAGGCAAATAAGGTTCTATAATCTAGACCCCGTCTCTTGATTTATCTTCTCTATTGTCTTGCCACCCACTTAATTCCAAAAGCCAAACTGCTTACAGTTTTGTGACTATAACAGGCTCTTTCAAACCTTAATTCCTTTATTACCACTGCTCCACTACTTTGCTCTATCATTCTGTCTGACAAATACCTAATCATCATTGAAGATTCAGCTCACAAGTCTCCCTCCGTGAAACTTTCTAGCATTCCAGTCTAAGCATAACTCAATGCTACTCCCAACAGGAAAGGTCAGTTCACTTCCCCTTTATGTTCCACTTGTGTATCTTGCACAAACTTACACTAGCTCCTGCCAGGCAGTATAGTCCCTCAGGTTCAAGCAAGATGATGTGTGTGTGTGGTCCATCATAAATACTACCAATAGCAGGGCTCTTATTATTTTTATTATGATTTTACTTTGGAGAGGTAATATAAAATACCATTTTGGTTGAAAGAGCATGTTCTAGCTGGCATGGTGGCACATGCCTATAATCTCAGCACTTGGGAGGCTGAAGCAGGAGGATTGCTGTGAATTTGAGGCCAGCCTGAACTGCATAGTGAAACCCTGTCTCAAACAGACAAGGCAAAAAAGAAAAGAAAGAAAGAAAAAAAAGAAAAAAAGGTAGCATATTTTAGTGCCAGATTTCCTGGGTTCAACTCCTAGTCCCAACCACTGTGTGGCCTTGGGCAAGTTAGTTACTTCTATGTTTCCATTTCCTGTGGATGATAATGATGGGTATTCCATAGGGTTGCTGTGAGTTTTAAAGTAGGTTAATACACAGCAAGTGCCTGACAATAGGAGCTCAGTACACATCAGCTCTCCCTAGGACAGTAGCTAGAAATTGGTTATCAGTTATTTAAATAAATGATTGACCAGTCCCTCTAAGATTTTGCAACCTCTTTCCCTATGCAGCTCTCCTGTGCCAATGTCTCACCCTCTGTGCCAGTTTCATTCCTCACAGTAATTACCAGCAACTAGTGTACACCAGGCACTGGAACCTTTTCACCTGCCTGACGTGGTGAATCAATTTTGAATCTAGTTTTGTGACTTTCTCTCTTGAACTGCAGGTTAGACTTCAATTGTATCATTTTAACTTAAGCCCAAATGATAAACTTTCTTACCTGAAAGTTCTTTTTTGTCACTTCTAAGTGGTAACTTCTTTCTGTCCAAACCACAGGCAGTTCCATAGTCTTCATACAGTCAGTCCCAAAAGGGGTCCTTAAAAAAAAAAAGGGAGAGCCAGGTGTAGTGGCTCACGCCTTTAATCCCAGCACTCAGGAGGCTGAGTTCGAGGCCGGTTTGGGCTACAACACAAGTGCAAGGCCGGCCTGAGCTACATAGTATGACCCTGCCTCAAAAAACCAGGGCTGGAAGTTTGGGTCAATGACTTAAGTGCCTGCCTGACAGGCGCTAAGTTGTGAGTTTGATTCCTGGTGCCACAAAAAAAAAAAAAAAAAAAAAAAAGGGAGGCGTCCTTTTCCACTCACAGATTTCTCCTCTGTGCAGCTGTGAGGAGTCTCTGCCTTGCTTCTCTGTGCCTGTCAAGTCAGGCTCGAATCTTCAGGAGTGGCTGTGTGTAATTTGCTATCAGAACCAGGGTTCCTTAGTTCCTGTGCTTGCCTCCATTCCCTTCACGCTCACCACCAGTCCTTCAGATCTTGTTTTATGGCATCCCCCGATTCTCACCATTGTACTATACAAGCTTTCAGCTGTAGCCATCAGGAGTTACCCAGTGGCCAGGTGCTGCCCTACCCCTCCAGACATGCCATGCTCTGCCCACTTGGAATATCTGTCTTCTCTTTCCTTCTCTCACCCCCTTATTCACCTGGTAGTTCATTATTCCAGTTCAAATGTCACTTACTCCTATAAAGTTCTTACCACCTCCTCCCGTACACTTGACCATTCTCCTTTATATACTTCTAGGATAGCACTCATAATTCTATTACAATTTATTTTTTATAAGTCCAAAGCCTGGTCTGGCAATTTACCCATTGTTTAACTTTAGGCAAGTTACTTTGCTTCAAAGAATGTCACATTTTCTAAGGAGCCTGCCACTTCTATAAAATGGGATTATAGTACCAACCTCACAGGGTATCTGTAACCCAGTGTATTTAAAATTAAGTTTAAATATTTGAGTAGTCAATTTTCTGTAAGATAAAGTCCAAGCTTCCTAGAAGGGCAGACAAGGTCTAGGGCTTTGCAGAAGGGAATACAATGTTATTCTTGTATTCACTCTCCTGAGAAATAATTTTTATCTATTTTTTTGTCTTTACCTTCATTTTTTTTTTTTTTTCTTTCAGTACCTGGGATTGAACTCAACCTTGCGCCTGCCAGGCAGGCGCTTAGGCCACTGAGCTAAATCTCCGGCCCTATTTTTTGAGACAGGGTCTCACTATGCAGTTCAGGCTGGCTTTGAACTCACTTTATAGCCCAGGCTGGTCTCGAACTCACAATGATCCTCCTGCCTCAGCCTCCCGAGTGCTGGGATTAAAGGCGTGTGCTACCACGACCAGCTTATTTTTTTTTTGTCTTTTTGGGACAGAGTTTCATTATGCAGTTCAGGCTGGCCTTGAACTCACTTTGTAGCCAAGGCTGGCCTCAAACTCATAGCAATCCTCTTGCCTCAGCCTCCCAAGTGCTGGGATTACAAGTGTGCACCACCGTGCCTGGCCTAATAATTTTTATCTAATAGTAAATTAGACTATTTTGATTATAACACATAATGAAACTAGTGTAACCAAAAGTAAAAGAAAGAAACAGGGAGAGAGACCCAGTTGTATTTGGGTATGTGGATGGCTTTAGATGAACTCAGAGGCTCAAATGTCTGAGCTGTTTGTCTCTGCATTTCTCTATTCTACCCCATCATAGCTCATCTCATGGAAGAACTTTGAGCGAGATGCAGCGGAACCTACCTGTGATCCCAGCTATTTAGAGGCTGAAGTGGGAGCAACTTTATGAGATCCTTTCTCAAAACAAAAGTAAAAAAGGGCTTGAGGTACATAGTTCAGTGGTAGAGCTCTTGCCTAGCATGCATGAAACCCTGGGTTCAATCCCCATCACCACAAGAAAAAAAAAAAATCCTGGAAAAACTCTGGATAACAGCGTATGCCATCAGGAGCCTGGACTGGGGGAAGTAGAGGAGGACACCAGGATTAATGAGCCAGTGACTTGGGGAGGAATTCCTTAAAGGAAATGAAAGTAGGAGGATGGCAAAGTGTCAGAGTGTAACCCAAACTAAAGCTACCACACTATACCACGTGAGGTTCCACCTGTATTCAGAGAATCCTTAGGTTTTTTTTTTTTCTAGAGTCTGATCTTTTCTCATGCATTTATAGTACTGTTTTTCAGATTACCTGCTGAATATGCACTCTCACCTCAAATTCAGTATGTCTCAAACTGCATTTGTTTTTTCCATTCACTCCATGAGTTATCCAACTTGCCAACAGTGCGTCAGTTCTGGGTCTTGTCTACTCTGTCTCTTCTTTCTCCCTGTCACCGGTCTAGGTTAGACCTTGTTATATCATACCTGTGTCTCTGAGTGGGTTTGCAGCTGGCCTCCCTTTCTCTTCTCTTGACAACATAAACATCCCTCATCTACCAACCAAGTTAAGGTCCTGCAGCTAGGAGAATGGTTGTTAAATGAGGAACTGCATATAGTATGTACATTACAACATTCTGAACAAAGAAATGGTCAAAGAAAACTCCAGCTTGATGACTTTGCTTTTACTTGTGTAACTTTTACATGCAGTACTGTAATGTATAACTACACATGAAACTATACTATAGTACTATACTATACAGCACAGTCAGCCAAAATTATGGTACTATATAAACAAGGTATACTGTACAGAAGAAGAGAAAGGTCAGTGGGTTGTAAGTAGTTAAATAGGTAGGTCCTTAAATGAGAACTAGCTATACCTATTGCTGCCAGGCTTGTCTTTCAAAGCACATGGGGATTATATCAACCTCCTACTCAAAAATCTTCAGGACATGATTATATAAATTAAATTCCTCATATTTATTTATTTATTTTTTTTGGGGGGTGAGGGTTTCACTATGCAGTTCAGGCTGCCCTTTAACTCACTTTGTAACCCAGGCTGGCATCTAACTCACAGCAATCCTCCTGCCTCCGCCTCCCAAGGGCTAGGATTACAGGCATGCACTACCATGCCTGGCCTTAAATTCCTCATTTAAAAAAAAACCCAGAAAAACCAGTCAGGTGTGGTGATCCATGTCTATAATCCCAGCATTCAGGAGGCTGAGGCAAGAGGATTGCTGTGAGTTTGAAGCCAGCCTGGGCTGCATAGGGAGTTCAAGGCCAGCCTGAATTGCATAGTGAGACCCTGTCTCAAAAAACAAACAAACAAACAAAAAGTACCGACCTAACACAACTCAACCATAAGCACATATGGAAAGCAACTAGCTTCATGCTTGCCAGAGAAAATACTGAGTAGAATAGTCTTCTGTTTTTCCCTCTTGACCCTTTTATATATCTTCTGTATCTTGCTAACTCTTTTTCCTTCATCCTGATAGCCTGCTTGGGTTTGTTCCCTAAGAAAAGTCTCCCTTTTCTCTTTCTAGAGTTCTTCCTGCAGGTTCTACTACATTGTCTCCTCCTTCCTGAGCTTTGCAGTTCAGCAGACACTAAATGATAACCTATGTGGTATATGGCTCTGGCCACCCAGGCATAGATCAGGTCTTATTCCTCTCTCCTCCAGATGAGTGGGACTCCAGACAACACATGAGCATATTCATCAGTCTCTCCTGGCAACCACAAATCTTTCCAGCCCCAGCCCCTTCAGCCAGTTTCAGGAAGAGGACATCAGCTAGCTGGCTGAGGTCGAGATGGGCAGAATGATTAACTAATAAACCTTCCACCTTATCTTTGCTCCTCTGTGCTCATGGGCTCAACCCTCTCATCAGCTCCTCTGTCTGGGTACAGTGTAGGAAGTGCCCTTTGTCTTTAAAAGACAGAAGGAGACAACTTGACACAGTCCCCGGGAGGCTGCTTCTGTCTCTCCCTACCACTTCTCTCGCCCTTTACCTGAGACCCTTACTTCCTATTGCTCAGAGCTAACTGCCCTGTGAGTCCCATGCTCTATTTCCTCCACCATTGCACTCATACATACCTTTTTCCATGTCTTCCTCACTGCCTCTTCTGGTCCCACTAACATTTTGATTGTTGTGCTGAATCACAGAGCCTCAGAGAATCATGGGACTTGAGTTAGTAGAGTTCATGCAGGTGGTGGATCTCAGGCTGGACCCTTGGAGAAAGGTGTTACTGGTTTGTCTTCTGGGGAGAGGACAGGGCTGTGTTGGAGAACAGTGAGTGAAGAGTAAGACAGGCAGAGTGGGATCTGGGGGAAGTTATCACCTTACTGCCTGTGAATCAGGAAGGGTCCATGAAGGCGGTAGAATTTTAGCTGTTGGATTGGATAGTCTTTCCCTAGTCCACAGCACCTTCATCCTTATGAAGCCTGTGGTCTCAGTTTGTCTGGTTTTCTTTCTACCCAGCCTTCCCTAAACTGTCACCTCCCAGGCCTTTGCCTAGCTTTCCTGCAGATCCCAGACAGTTCCACTCCTGCTGTCCTGCCCCTGACTTCCTGCACTGTTGGGGAACATGACTTCTGGCCCCAGCAGTGGGACCATCATCTCTCTCAGCCTGTCTACTGCCTGCCACAAAGTCGCTATACCAGACTTTTACCACTTCCCGGCCATCCCTCCTGCTCAGTCAATGCCTCACTTTCTGACTAAAGGGAAGTTTTCACTCTTTAGAGCCCACAATGTAGCCCAGGTGGGCTTCAAACTCATGGTGACCCTCCTACCTTGGCCTCCAAAGTGCTGGGAGCGTGCACTCCCCAACTTCTGGGCCTGGTGACACATGCCTGTACTCCTAGCTACTTGGGAGGTTAAGGCAGGAGGATTTCAAGTTGCAGGCCAGCCTGGGCAACTCAGTATGACCCTGTCTCAAAATGAAAAGATGGAAAGGGGTTGGGAGGTAGCATAATGGTAGAGTGCTTGCCCTGAGTTTAACTCCCAGTAACACACACACACACACACACACACACACACACAGAGCTGAGCTGCCCAAATGGTTCTAGTGTATACCCAGAGCTGAAAAACATAAACAGTATAAAATCCAGACTTCTGACCATGGCTACAAGGCTCTTCATAAGCTGACACCTTCCTGCCTTTCCTGCCTTTGCACATCTGCCCCTTGAGCTGGAACCATACATACCAACCTGCCACATCTTTTGCTTCTGTACCTTATATATGCTTCCCTCCTATGCCAAGACACAGAGCCTCAATCACCAGAGAACTAGTTGGGTTCACAGAGGTGAACTGCCTTCTAGAGATTATTCATACATCCCTCCCTTCTAGAAAGTGTCTTTTAATGCTCAACTTAGGTGTCATTTCTGTGAAATCATCAAGAATGAACTCTCTTGGGCTATGCCTGGTGATGTACGTCTAGTCTCAGCACTTGGGAGGCTGAGGCAGGAGGATCGCTGTAAGTTTGAGGTCAGCCTAGACTACGAAGTGAGACTCTGTCTCAAAAAAACAAAACAAAAACAATAGCAAAAGAATTAACCCTCTCCCTGGGTTAAGGCAGCTCCCTAGCCCCCAGTGCTTTCATAACCCTCTGGGTTTATCTCTAGGGGAATACTTACCATATGCTACTATAATTGTTCATTTATTTGTCTTCTCCATTAGACTGTGTTTTGGAGGAACTCCAGGGCCATGGAGATAACATTTGGTAAGACTTGGCTCTATATCAGATATTGGAAGATGCTTTATTTTAGGACCAGGACAAGAACTGAACAAAATATCTTTGCACATATTCATTTGTTTAATTAGTTAATGTGTCTTGAGGGCTTGTTGTGGTCCTTTATCAATGTGGTCCAGGTGAATAAATGTGTAGTTTCTTGTTACTACTGTGTTTGGCCTCTGAGGCAGTTTCATCATCTGTAATAGTCTTCCTAGTAGAATCTGTGCCTTGCAGATATCTGTTACAGTGTGTAGCAGATATCTGTTACAGTGATAGCATACAACTGTACACCTTAATGTATTAGGTGGTTTCCCTACCTTGTCTGTTAAAAGTTGTGACAAGACAATGCTAAGTGGTTTACTTGGTTTTCTCCTTTACTTATCACAATAATTCTGTGGAACAGGTACTATTATTGTTCCTGCTTTATAGAGGTTCCACAAGTTACATAAGGTCACACAGCTACTCATTAAAACATTTAAACTCAGGACTTTGGAGTCAAGTATGACCTCAGGGCCACTAGAATATACCTGGAAGACATTACACCTTCAATAAATATTGACTCAATGAATACTGCTCAAGAGGGAAGTGGAATGATTTTCAAACTTTGTCTCACCGTTGGATCCCTTGATCTCTTTTTTTCTCACATTGTTTCAGTCATGCTAACATCCACTCAGTACACGATGGAACGTCAACTGATTGTCAGATACAGAGTCACAGAAATGACTGAAATACGGCTCCTGCTGGGAAGCTTATAGTTGGGGGAAACGACTTACTGCCTGAGAGCCCTGACTGTGCCCCGTGTTGAACCAGGGTAAAGACTGAGGGTTGGGGGATGACAAAAGACGCTGACATTCTTGGGAGATGCTTAATGCTCAGGCTATTGCCCAGGACAGTGTCATAGGCTAAAAGGAACTACATCACGTAGGGGCTTCATGTACAGCTCAAGAGGCTGAACTTTTGAGTTGGATTGTTTTGCCATTTCTTTTTAAGGGCAGGTACTAATGGGCTGGATCAGAGCTGTATTTTGGCTTTGACCTCTTAAGCTCTAGGATGAAATGACATCCCACCATTTATTCACATATTATTCATCCCAGCCACCACCTCTTCTGAATTCCCTAATTCAGTCTCCATTTACACCATCCCATCCTACCAGCACTGTATGCAAAGCACTATTCCAGGAACCTCTGGTGGCAGAGGTTTCATTTCACTGAAGCCTGGTCCTTGACCCCAAAGTTCAATCTAGTTGGTGGATATGTGGAGGAAGGGACCAGGCAGTCTACAATTGACAACTAAATGTAGAGAGATACAGTAAACCTAGAGGAAATCTCCACATCACCCATGCCAATCCTATCAGTTTCCTCCTTAGCTCTGGCTGTTGTCTCTCTTCTGTCTCCCTGCAGTAACCTCATCAGCTAAGCTCTGAGTGCAGGGAAGCTGTCACCAGAGTTTAATACAGTCTTGGACATAGCAGGTGATCAATAAATGATGAATGAATGATATAAGCCTGATTATAGCCTCCTCTACAAATCTTCTCTTCTGCTTCTAGAATAAAAATCAGACTGCCCCATTTGGCTTTCAAGACCTGCTACATTCAGCCACAATCAACCAACTTCAATTCCCTCCCCCCCTTTTTTCCCCCTTTTTATTACTTTGAAGGCCAGGTTAGCCAGTGATTCACTGTTCTTGCCCAGGCCTTCGGTATTCTCCCACCTCCTTCTCCGCTGGAGGATATCCTCTCCCGGGGGCAGCTCTTAAATGCTGCGGCACAACCAATTTTATAGGCTGAGAGCGGAGGCAACGGTAGCCAGCTGCTCTCTCCCGCTAAGTCCTCCCGGCCACCCGCGTCGGCCCTTGGCACGCAGCTGGCGCCCTCTGCCCCTCGCCTAGCCTCGCTCGCCTCGCAGGAGAGGGGGCTCTTTGAGGGGCGATCTCGACCCTGGAACGTCCCCCGAGGCCTAGGTTGGGCTGCTGCTGACAGCTGATGCGAGGGTCCTGTTGGTGAACCGGTCGTAGGGCGGAGAAAGAGTTCACCGAGCGCTGGGCGTCAGGAAGAAGCAGGGTGCTCCCAGCCAGGCCAGGCCGCAACCAGCCGGCCCTGCGGCCGGAGAGATGGGAGGGAAGGGGTGGGGAGCCGGGGCTGGGCTGCTTCCTGCCCCAGGATCGGGCGGCCCGCCTCTGCTCCCGCCCCCGCCGCTCAGCCGGCGCTGGACTGCCCCTCTGCCTCGGCCGGCCGCCCAATCAGCAGGCGCCCCCCTCGCCGGCCCGCCCCCTCCCCCCGGTGACAGAAAGTCGGCCCAGCAGATGAGGAAGTGGCAGGCAGGCTGGCCCCGGGGACTTGTCTGGCCCTGCTCCTCCGAGCCCTCCGCCGCTGCTCGCCTGGTCCGCGCTGGTGAGTCTGGCTCATCCACGGCGCCCCACGTGCCGGCGCCCCCTGCCTAGCTGGTCCGGCCGGCCCTGCCCTCCCTGCCCTGCCCTGCCTTGCCTCGCCCTGCCCTGCCCTGCCCAGGCAGTGGGTGAGGCTGTTCCCGGGGTGAGTGGGTGGGAGGTCCCATTTCAGGGGCCCGGCCTCGCCACCCCCACCCCTGTCGCCCCCATTTGCTCTCTCCTAGTCCCTTCCTCCACCACCTCCTCCTGGTCTTGCCCCTGACGTCCTCTCCTCTCTCCTCCCTTCCCCTTCCCTTTCCTTTGCCGGTGTCCTTTTCCTTTCCATCCATTTTAAAAAGGAAGGAACCGGCTGACACACCCAGACTTCCTCAACCTTGGGGAGCAGTCCTCCCCCCAAGCCTTGAGTCCCTCCTGACTTCCAGGCTGCCTGTGCGCCTGTGGGGTGAGCTTGGGGGTAGTGGTTGAGAGAGATAAGGAGCTAGCTCACATGTGGCGGGGGAACTGTGTGTGAGAGCACACGCCTAAGCGCTAGGCCTTACCATAGTTTAGGCCACCAAGTCTGACCGCCAAGAAGAAACGAGGAGTCACCTGCCAAAAGAGATCCATGCGTGACTGAGGGAGATGCGTGCCGGCTTATAGTATGAGTGATCGGATGTTCTCTCAGCTCTTGGTGGCTTACACGTGTGAGTAACCAGGGTGTGTAACTTCAGCAGGTGTGGGCCTGAGCCTGTGAGGGTTATGCATTTGCCCAGGGTGCCACAAGACCTGTATGAGTGCAGTCCTGGGCCCTTCATGTGTGTCATAGTCCATGGAGGTCAGTTTGGGTGGTGTGTCAGGCTGGGCAAGCCGGCAGAAGCGTGTGGGCTGTTTGTAAATGTGTGCTAGCCCTTGACGTGCTGCATGTGTTGTTGGCACGGTCAGGAGCTGTGTGACAGGCACATATGTACAAGTGTGCTGGTGTGTGTGTGTCTGTGGCAGGGCGTGGGACCTTGTTGTGGTGCATCTGAAGAAGGGTGGGATGATGTGGTGTGAGGGAGCCCTTGAGATAGGAGTGTCCAAGGGGCATGTGCAGCCTCTGGTGGAAGTGTCAGAAGGTGTGTTCCTTCATGGAGCATTGCACAGGTTGTTTCCTGAGTGGAAGGGACTGAGAGCACCTGTTGCCCTTGCTGTGGGGCGATTGCCTGGTCCCTCTTGGACAGTTTCAGAGTCCCAAGCTCTTCTGGCACTAGACAGATGTTATTGTGTCCCTGTTAGCCCTCCCCTTCCCCTCCTGCTGACTGTGAGGGAGAGGGCCTAGCCCATTAGGAAATTCCTGGGACTTCCCCCACTCCCCATCTCCTCACTTGCTACTGGCTTCCTTGTCACTCCCTGAGAAAAAAAGGTGCTTGTGCCTATTCTGAAGTAGGACAAACTGAAAATTCATGGCTGCTCAGGGATGGATGCCGGGTGTGAATTTTTGTCATTTTCTTGGACTGTGACTGGAGTCAGTCTGGGGAAGTTTACTGGAGAACCTAGGATCTTCATTCATATAGCTGATCCAGGGTTGTGGGTGGTGCGTCTGGGGCTTTACTGGGCTTTCCCGATCTTGGTGGGTCCTGCTTCTCCAGGCTCTGACCTGTGGCCTGGACCCACCCTCCATCCTATGCCCAATACAGAGCGGGTAGGGGTGGGGAAGAGGGCGGGGCTACTGCCAAGCTAGTCAGACAGGTGGAGCCACTAGGGCAGGAGTCTCTAAGAGCCAGGCTTCTGGAGAGGAAGGGCACTTTGAGAAGAGGGGAGTCTGGAGGTGAGAGTCCTGAAAGGCAGAGGGGAGACCTAAGGACATAAGTGTTTGGCAGAAGAGAGCATGAACCCTACATTGGTGAGGTTCCAGAAGGGATCAGGCAGATGAGAGTCCTGGCAGGGGAGGATGGATTGAAGAGAGGACTCCCGGGAAAGAACTGCTCTGAGCTGGAGAGTAGGAATAAGACTTGGTGAGAAAGGGTGTGGAGCTTCATTCTGGAAATGAGTTCCGTGCTGGTAAGCTGGGAAGGCTGTGGAATTAAACCAGGGATTGAGAGTTCTGTCATGGAATAAGAAGGGAAGACAGGAAGTAAAACTCTGGAGAGAAGAATAGAGGAGAGGAGAAAGTGAGGTGTGGAGAGCAAGGGTGGTACAGGAGGCAAGTTGCTTAGGGAATAGATCTCCCCACCAAACTGCCTCCACCCCCGATTCCAGCTGTTCCTTCCTTTCTTTGTGCGTCTGTCCTTTCTCAGCGTGGCATCAGAGTTGTCTGGTTGTGTGTCTTGTTCCTGGAGTCAGGCCTTGGATGGGGGACTGTGCAGTGTACCCTGTCTCATGTCCACCCTCCATGCTCCACAGAGTCCTTAGCCAGGATGGAGGCTGTTGTGAACTTGTACCAGGAGATGATGAAGCATGCAGGTAAGATGTTGTCCACCAGCTCTTCCTTTCCTTCCTTCCTGGGATCCCTGGACCTAGAGCTAGGTCCTGTGGGAAGAGCCCCTATGAACCCCCCATATCGGCAGACCTACTGGCTCCCTTTTGAGCCCTGTGACCTTTCTTGACTCCTTTAACACTTATTCACAGATCCCCGGGTCCAGAACTACCCTCTGATGGGGTCCCCCCTGCTAATGACTTCCATCCTCCTAACCTACGTGTACTTCGTCCTCTCCCTTGGACCTCGCATCATGGCTAATCGGAAGCCCTTCCAACTCCGAGGCTTCATGATTATTTACAACTTCTCCCTGGTGGCACTGTCTCTCTACATTGTCTATGAGGTGGGCCATGATCCCTCGGCTGTAATTCCTGCCAGCATGATAAGGGTGGTGGGGTTGGGCCAGAGCCTGGCATTTTCTCCTTCCTGGAGAGGTTCAGATTCATTCCTTCCATTTCTTTGGCTAGAGAAGGGGAGGGATGTTTTGCAAGGGGAACTCTGATGGTCTGATTCATACATTGCCTCCTAGTTCCTGATGTCTGGCTGGCTGAGTACCTACACGTGGCGCTGTGACCCTGTGGACTATTCCAACAGCCCAGAGGCACTTAGGGTAAGTAGGGGATGGAGCTCAGTCTTAGGCAACCTAGGGGATGGGAGAAGTTTGGGTATGACCTTTGTTTATGGCCCAGTTTAGGGAGGCTCTTGGGTCCTAAGGCTGCCCTGACTTCTTACAGATGGTTCGAGTGGCCTGGCTCTTCCTCTTTTCCAAATTCATTGAGCTGATGGACACGGTGAGTAGTTAGTTATGGGAGATGTGAGAACTTGAGAGTAGAGGAAAGGTCCTGCCTCTGAACCCTCCCCAACTCTTCTCTCAGGTGATCTTTATTCTCCGAAAGAAAGATGGGCAGGTGACTTTCCTACATGTCTTCCATCACTCAGTGCTTCCCTGGAGCTGGTGGTGGGGTGTAACTTTTGCCCCAGGTGAGTGCCAAAGGCCACTGGGGAAGACTAGTAAGTGAGTCTTGGTTCTCCTGACCCTATTTTACTGTCCCCTCACAGGAGGAATGGGCTCTTTCCATGCCATGATAAACTCCTCCGTGCATGTTGTCATGTACCTGTACTATGGATTGTCTGCCCTTGGTCCTGTGGCTCAGCCCTATCTTTGGTGGAAAAAGCACATGACAGCCATTCAGCTGGTGAGGAGCCTGCTGGCCTACAACCATCCCCTTCAACACTCCTAGTTGGAGTTCTCTGTCCAACCCGCTCACCTTTGACCACATCGCTCCCCACTGTTTGCCTATCCCCTCCCTCTCTCCTATTCTTCATCTTCCCCTCTCCAAGTCCTCATCTCTTTTGATCCTTGTTGTTCTTTATCCTAGATCCAGTTTGTCTTGGTCTCACTGCACATCAGCCAGTACTACTTCATGCCCAGCTGCGGCTACCAGTACCCAGTTATCATCCACCTCATCTGGATGTATGGCACCATCTTCTTTGTGCTGTTCTCCAATTTCTGGTATCAGTCTTACACAAAAGGCAAGCGGCTGCCCCGTGTACTTCAGCAAAATGGAGCTGCAGGTATCACCAAGGTCAAGGCCAATTGAGAAGCATGGCCTAGACAGGTGCCCACCTAAGTGCCTCAGGACTGCACCTCGGGCAGCATCCATCAAAGTCCTCTCCACTACACCTGTGACCAGGGCTTCTGTGGTCAGGACTGAGCAGGGGACTCACCCTCCTCACAGCTGGTCTACAGGGACCACTGCTTCCGTTGTTCCACTTCTGCCAGCCAGCTCTGGGGGTGGCCTCATTGCCCTGTGCCACTCCAGAACTGGAGGCTGAAAGGGCTGGACACTTAACTTTCCCCTCCCTGCCTGAAACTTGGGAAAGAAACACTCAGGGCTGGTCCCCACCAGGGTCTTGTGGCCTTTTTTCCTCACACTGACGAGGTCAGCAATAATCTGTCACTATGGACCAAGGCTCCCTCCCTCCTCCACTCCACAAGAAGCAGAGAAGCTTCTGGGCCAAAGATCAAGGGTGGGTGGCCTGGGAATGCAAGCTGAAGAGGCTGCATACTCATTCACTTGTATCTTAATTAAAGTGACAGAGGAAACCACTGAGACTATGTACATGTGTGAATGGTCAGGGGACACAGCTACAGAGCCTGCTTTAGTCTTGTCTGTAAACAGGAGGGATGGTGAAGTCTCCTGTAAGATATTTTTAAGAAGTTCTCTGAGCCGGGCATGGTGGTACACATTTGTAATCCCAGCACTTAGGAGGCTGAGACAGGAGGATCACCTCAAGTTTGAGGCCAGCCTGGACTACATAGCAAGACCTAGTGTCATAAAAACACAACAAAACAACAACAAAAAAAGAAGTTCTCTGATCACAGTAGAGAGGAGACTCTGAGAAGGCTGCTGGGACATAGGCCATGCAAGGAGAAGAAAGGGAGACATGACTTTATTAGAAAAATAAAAAACAACTGAGGTGATTGGTTTGTCTTCAACGAATGCCTTGGTGGATAAGGCTGCTTTTAGCCGCACTGGCCTTCTCCCGCTCCCGCCGTCGTGCAGGGTCCAATTCAAAGCAGCGCCATAGCCTCAGGGTCTCATCTGCTGCTGCTGATGCCACTGTGGCCCCATCTGGACTCATGGTCAAATTTAAGACCCGGGCTGTGTGACCTAGGGAAAGTGAGAACAGGACATACAAATGTAGACATACTTATGGCCTTCCAATTTTAATTGAAATATTAATACACCATAAAATTAATTCCTTTTAAAAGTACAATTTTTTTTGTAAGTCTGAAAAAAAATATTTTGGCTTTGTTTCTGAAGGATATTTTTGCTGGGTAAGAGTACAATTTAATGGTTTTTCAGTGTACACGTAAAGTTGTACAACCACAATAACTAATCCCAAAACATTTTTTATCATTTCCCATTACCCTCTCCCCTCAGCCCCTGATAAATACTAATTTGTTTTTGTCTCCCTGTATTTATTCTGAACATTTCATTGGAGTTATATAATATGTAGCCTTTTGTGTGGCTTCTTTCATTTAGCCACCTACCTTTGAGCTCAGCCACCTTGGCCATGGTTGGGTATTTCCAAATAACCAGTTGGTTCTGGGCAAAGCCATGGCCTGAGATGAGCTCCTTGTAGTGCGGAGACCAGAGGATGGAGCACACCTGTGGAGAGAGGCTGGTGTGGGCGTGACATGCATCCAGGGATGCTCAAACCAGAACTGAGTCCATTCTAGTGTTAGGCATTAGACTCAGGCTTGAGTGTTAACATGCTTATAAAAGTACTTTGAGGAACCCTTTGATTTGTTTTACAGATTAATCAATGAGAAGGAAGTTCAATAAATTGCCTAAACTACATGCAAATTAGTGGGGTGACAGTCAGAATTTGGAGGGGAAGCATCTGGCCCTAGAGCTCATCTCTAGAGGGAAGGCCTCACGTGGGGGAAGTTGGAGAGGAAGATAGAGTGACTGGAGGGAGGTTCACCAGCAAGCGCCTCAACAATCTTTCTAATGGATTTAAATTATACACTGTAGGTAATGAGAAACCATTGAAGGTTTAAGGGGCACAGTACTAACCACTGGGACCAGAGAATACAGGACAGATTGGAAGAGATAGGGAATACTTGAGGAAGTCATTGTTTTGGGCCTTCCTTAGAAAAGATGAGGCAAAGGTGATGGGATAGATGTGAATGATACGTTAAGGTAGATCAGATAGATCTTGATGGGAAAGATAAGATTCTAGAAGACTAAGATTTCCTAGCAGGAGCTGGGCATACTGGTGCATGCCTATAATCCCAGCACTCGGGAGGCTGAGGCAGGAGGACTGCTGTGATTTCAAGGCCAGCCTGGGATACATAGTGAGTTCAGGGGCAGCCTGAACTATATAGTGAGACCCTATCTCAAAAAAAAAAATTTTTTTTTTCCTAGCAGTTTCTGCCATTCTGAAGCAATAAAAGTAGAGAAGGAATAGGGAAAGAAACATTTCAGGGAGGCAGGGGAAGTGACAAGTTTAATGCGAGACATGGAGGGGCAGTGGTTTGAGGTCATAAGGTAGGATATAAGTTAGACAGAGTTCATGAATGAGATCTGAGCCAAAAGTTGAGGAGTTGGTGAAGACACTGGTATGGACATGGTTGCCTAGGAAGACCACAAACAGTAACAACATGTCTGGAGTGAGAGGCTGAAATAGATAAAAGACTACCTGGGAATGTGCATCCACAGCACTCAGGCAGGCCCCAGAGCAGACATTCCAGATGCGAATGTGTCGGTCACTGGTGCCTCCTCCTGTTGCCAGGATATTGGACTGCCAAGGACACCATGCTACAGCCTAGGTAGGATAAAGGCAGGGTCAACAGATACTTGAGCTACGAAGTCTAATCTCACTATCCCATTTTTTTCCTCGGTAGTCCCCAGGTTATAGCAGAGGGTCTGCAAAGGCCTCAACCCAAGCCCTCTCTTACCTTGACAGCACCTTGATGCTGGGTAAATGTTTGTAGAGGAACCCAGCCACCCTCTCCAGGAGAACTAGGCCACACATTGACCAAGTTATCGTTGCCACCACTGGCCAAATGTCGTCCATCTGGGGCCCAGCGCAGCCCACACACTTCCTGGCTGTGGCCACTCAATGTGGCCACGTGGTGATCTGCTACCCGAACATCATGGTGGTGGATATGGCCGGAGCGTGAGCCACTGCGGGAGGGAAGAAGAGATTTCCTTCTGTGGCAGCACCAAATATGTAAGCAAGTCAGAGCTGCTTCACTTTAGGGGTGTATACTCAGGGGCAGAGGTATACAGAAATTAAACTCTTTTGCCTAAAACTACCCAAACTCACTGACCTGGACAGGATATAGCTGTTCCAACTTAGAGAGCTCACTCTTGCAGAGTGACTGGTCATGTTTCGGAGCCGTTTCTGCTGTTGAACATCCCATAGCTGGAAAGAAAGGATTAGAGATTGGACCTTGGCATTAATATCCTCAAGCTGGGCAAGCCCCCTGGGTCTGGTGTCAGTAGAGTTGCAGTCCTGGGACCAGTCTCACCTGCACCTCAGCACTGCTGGTGCCCACAGCCAAGTAGTTGCCCTCTTTGATCCAGGCCACAGAGGATACATAGTCCCCAGGCTGCTCCATTTGCAACAGTTGCAGGATGTCACCAGAACTTGCACTCCACAAGTACACACTGTTGTCCAGTGCCACAGCTAGTACATTCCCAGAGCTCCAATCCACAAGGTTCAAGTCTGTGTAGAAAGGAAAGAGCATGAGTTTCTTTGTTTGCCTGGTCCCAAGTCCCTCTTTCACCAACCAGGGGAAAAGATAAAGCAGCACTTACAATAGTCATTTCGGATTTCAGGGGCATCCAGGATCCGGTCGGGTAGGGAAGGAATGTAACGGCAGGTCTTGCGACTGGAGCCAGGTGTGGCCTTCTGGCTGTAGAGCACTTTCAGTCTGTTCTGGTAGCCTGCAGAATGGAATGGATCTAGATCCCAGGAAAACTGACACCTCCTTTGCCCTCAGCCTTGAGTGGGAAGAGCAGATAGGCATCTCCCTTGGCCCCTGAAGATGGACAGACACAAAACTCCAATAATTCTAGGTCTTACCTTCCGGGGCATTCTGTGGTTTTCCACTGAGCCGAAGGATCTTGGCTTCCTCCACATCAAAACCATTCAGGTTCAACGCCCAGGCTTTCTGATGCTCCTGTCATACACAGGTAATGGTGAGCAGGCTGGTATCCAAACACAGGTCTCATGCCTTCTGCCCCTCTGGGGAACATACCTTCTTGGTGGGTGTCTGGCTGTTTTCGGGCTGATTCTCCTTGCTCAGGAGGAAGCTGGCCACCTCCATCTGGGAAGCACTGCGATGGGGGATATATCGGTCACCTCCAGGTTTGCTAGGGGTGGTCTGAACCTTGGAATTAGATTTGCCTGGGGCAGGGAGAGAGAAGCCAGTCTGACAAAGTTCCCGAGGGAGGAGGCACGAAGGCTGCTCTCATCTTCCCCTCTCCCCCGTCCCGCTGCCCCCCACTCACCCGGAGTTCGGCCTGGGGTCCTGCCCGCGCTGTGGGACCTGTTGGCGGCCCGCATAGGGGAGGGGCCCGGCCCCGGAGCTTCCTTGGCTTTGCGCTGCCAGCGCGCGATGGGCGCATTGGGGATGGGCGCATCCAGCTGAAGCAGGGAATGCAGGTCACTCTCAAACACGAACTGCGCCATGAAAGCGTCTGGAGGGAAGACGCAGTCCTTAGAGTCGTTGCTCCCTCAGCCCTGGAAGAATGACGGGGACGGCACAGGGCTCTTTCGAGAACGGGCTCACAATCACAGGCCCCTCGGCTGCAGCACCCAAGCCCCCGACGGACCCCCGGGCTCGGCACAGCTGTTGCTCAACGTAAGAGCCCAAGCAAGTTTCAATCCCGACCGGCTTCAGCATGACAAGCCTGGAACTCTTAAACCGTCCGCTCTGAGCGCTCATTGGCTCCTTCAAACACAACCGTCGCAACGGTCGCCCTCGCTGATTGGCCTTTATCGCAGACGGGGCGGCCCTTCCGGGGCAAGTCACGGATCTCACGAGAGTGCTGCGCAGAGGTGAGATTTAAAGTTGACCGGGCTGTTGGAATCTGAGAGCTCTAGGGGTGGGGTCTGCGCTCCGGTACGCTTCGCTGCGGAGGTCGCTAACCTACAGGACTCCGTGACTCTCTTCCGCCTCAAGCTCGTAGAGTCGGGCGTCGGCTGTTAAGCTTGGGTGATAGAAACGCTCAGAACTCATTGATTTAAAGCACTTGTACCGGCCAGAGAAGGGGCGGGCGGCGGGCTGCGGTGGGAGACGGACGAGCAGAGACGCTGGGCAGCTGGGAGAGGCCGCAGCGGTCAGAGCGCGTCCGCTGGCCCGAGCTCTGCTGGGAAGGAAGTAACACGTGTGTTTGTTTTGCTTCTCGCTGTTTTCCAAACTGCGAAAATATAGGCGGGGGGCTTTCAGGTCAAGGAAAAGAATCAGGATTCAGACCTGCCTCTCTGGGGAGATAAGGTTGGAATGTCCTATAGGGAACACTGTGGCTTACTCTCTTGGGGCTGGTGAGTGTGTGTGTGTGTGTGTGTGTGTGTGTGTGTGTGTGTTTTAGACAGTGTCTCGCTGTGTAGTTCAGACTGATCTCGAACTCTCTATGTAGCCCAGCCTGGCCTTGAACTCAGTGATCCTCCTGCCTCCGCCTCCCAATTGCTGGGATTACAGGTGTGCACCACCATGCCTGGTTCTATCCTCATTATACTGTATACAAAAAGAAACTGGGTCAGGATGAGGTTAGAAACTTGAGCAAAAGCATACAGCCAAACAGTAGTGGAGCCAGGATTCAAATATCTGACTGACCGTGTGACGCCAACAATATGCTGTACTGTTTAGAGGTTGGAAAAAGCTGGCGTCCAGTCAACCTTGATGATGACAGAAAAATTTGTGCCTGTAAATTCAAACTTAGTATTGGTTTTTGTGGTTTTTGAGCTTTCATGCTTTCTATCTGCAATTACCTTGGAAAACGGGTGTTATGGTTTATGTTCGATGTTAAAAGCCTCCTGTACTCATGGGTGGGGCTTTTGAGAGGTGATTGGATTGTGGGTGTGTGATGCTCATCAGTGGGTTAGTGCACTGATGCGTTTATAGCTCAGTGTGATGTTGGCAGGTGAAGCCTGGTCAGAGGAGCTGGGTCACTGTGGGTGTGGCCTGGAAGGGTCTCTTTTTCCTTGATCCCCTTCTCTGCTTCTTGATTGCCTTGCCATGAGCAACCTCCTCAGCGATGCCCCTCTGCCATGCTACCCTGCCCTAGAGCCAGCCCACTATGGACTGAAGCCTCTACAAAGTGTGAGCCAAAATAAACCTTTCCTCCTTTAATTTGCAGGTGTCAGGTATTGTGTCTCAGTGATGAGAAAAGTAACTAAGATAAGGGGTTTGGGGCCCAAGTGTTATAAGTGGGGTATTTCTGAACTCCAGAAGACTTAGAAAAGGTAGTCTAGTATCAGGCTTAAATGTTTATCTAAGGAGTTTGTATTTTTTTTTTCCTTTTTAGTACAAAATATTAAACCCAGGGGTACTCTACCCTATCTGTCTCTCTGTCTTTTACCTGTCATCTACTTATCATCTATGTGTCTATTTTGAGATAGGGTCTTACCAACTTGCTTAGGTTGGCCTTGAATTTGAGATCCTACCTCGACCTCCCAAGTAGCTGAAATTACAGGTCTGCACCACCCATGCCTGGTTTAGGAGTTTGGATTTTTATCTGCCAGGTGCTGTAGAACCATTGGGGGTTTCTGCATAGGGAAGAGCCAAATGAAAAGTCAGAGGAGGGAGTGTGCCCAGCAGTTTGCAACTTCAGGACTAAGAGTAACTGTAGAGGAGAAGGATATGGGTACAACCTCAGGGAATCTGTACATATAAAAGTAAAGGAATGAAGGAAATCAGTGGAGATCATACAGACATGGACCTTAAAAGTAAGAACTGTAATATGGTATAGAATGGTCAAGTAGAAAGATGACAGAAAAGGTAAGATTTGGCCCCTGGGAAACAATCCTTGGTGACTTTGGCGACAGGAGGATCAGGAAAGCAGGTGATAATGATCCATTTAAAAAAGGCTACAGAGAGAATAGTTTAGGGAGAATGTGGTGTCCAAAAGCATAAGCTACTTGTGTAACCTAGCCTCTGATCTGTAGTTTGTGAGGCCTACTATAACAAAATACCATAAACTGGGTGGCTTAAATGACAAAAATGTATTGTCTCACAGTTCTGGAGCCAAGAAGTGCAGGGTTGGTTTCTTCTTAGGGTGTGAAAAAAAATCTGTTCTGTGCCTCTCCTCTAGCTTCTGGTGGTTTGTTGGCAATCTTTGGTGTTACTTGGTGTGTAGAAGTATTGCCCTGATTTCTGCATTTACCTTCACTTGACTTTCTTGCAGCCTTCTCTTTCTTATAGATCTGTGCCCAAATTTTCCTTTTTCATTTTTTTGGGGGGTGGGGTGGGGTGAGACAGGGTCTCACTATGTAGTCCAAGTTGGCCATGGATTTGTGGCAACCTTCCTGAGTGCTGGGATTACATGTATGTGCCACCACACCCAGTTTACAAATTTTCCTTTTTGTGAGAATATCAATCATATTGGATTAGGGCCCATGACCTCATCTTAAATAATTAAATATGCAGTGACCCTGTTTCCAAATAAAGTCACATTTGAGGTACTAGAGGTTAAGACTTCAACATCTGAATTTTGTGGGTATCACACAATTTAGCCTATAATATCCTCCCATTGGTGGAACCTAAAGAAAAACCAGAGCCCAGGGAAATCTACTGATAATAGGCCAATATGAATCAGTCTTGCAGAACACAGCAAGGCAGAAAATGAACAGGGCAAATGGATGACATAGAACATCCATACTTCCCATTCCCCCATCATGTTAAAAGCTCC
Source organism: Dasyprocta punctata (assembly GCA_004363535.1). Lineage (NCBI taxonomy): Eukaryota > Metazoa > Chordata > Mammalia > Rodentia > Dasyproctidae > Dasyprocta > Dasyprocta punctata. The sequence goes on from RJWM01004883.1 coordinate 91,892, forward strand.
GACTCTTTTCTTAGGGACCAAAGGCTAGGATGGGTGAATGAACTTGAGCTGTTTATTTCCCTGTCTTCCCTACCACTAGCCGAGGTTGGCTGCATCCCTCTACCAAAGACCACAATTCCTATGAGGCAACCCTCTTTTTGTTTTGAGGACGGTCTCACTATGTAGCCCAGGTTGGCCTCAAACTCAGTGATTCTCCTGTCCCAGCCTCCCAAGTGCTGGGATTACAGGCATGTACCACCATGCCTGGCTGGCAACTTTCTCTTATAGGACCTTCTCCTGTGCTGGTAACCACTCCCTGTCTTTGGCCCCTTGATGTCTAGGATTGGTGCCAGCTCCTTATGTTCCTTGATGGTTTTCCCAAATCTTGCTCTCACCTGTTAATATGTTCTTTATTAAACTCTCACCAAATTACCCAGTCTGAGTGCCATGTATTTCTGCTAAGACCTTAATGTAATGGGTATATTTGGAGCAAGCAAAAAACAAAAGTATTTGCTTAAAAATTTGAATGGGTGAGGAGAATCCATAACTAGAGTGATTTAAGCACATCTGTTGCTGCATATGAATGGCTTAGAGGATGAGGGAAGTTAGCATGGGGTTAAGGTAATATTTTCCAGAAAGATTTCATTCATTTATTGAAGGCCTACTATCATACACCAAACAATGTTCTAGGTCAGTGGTGGTGAACCGATGGCATGCATGCCACAGCAGGTTGTTTGTATCATTGAAAGCTCTGAAAGTTTCACCATCACTGTTCTAGGTGCTAGAGAAAAAAAGGACAAATAAGTCATGGCCCTTTCCCTCAAGGAGCTCACAATCTAGTAGCAGGAGGCAGACATGTAAACAGTTACTTGCATAAAACATCACAGATGCTATAGTCAAGTTTGAGCTGGAGTTAAGAACTTTGGAATGGCCAACATATAGTAAAGACAATGAGAAAAGATGGGATTGGAGATTAAGAATGGAGTCTTAGACCTGAAGATGTACCTAAGCAGTCAAATGTGCCGAGCCTTTGCAAAGTCCTGGGTTTGAACCCCAGCATTGTCAAAAAAACAAAACAAAACAAACAACAACAACAACAACAACAAAAAAAAACCCCAAACAAACACAAAACAAAAACAAAAACAAAAAAAAAAACCAAACTGAATATGAGATTAAGAAGGAACAATTACAATAGTAGTTCAGCTATATTAAGCATTTACTATTTCTTAGGGTGCTTTAGATTATTTCAATATTTTTCACAACGCTGGAGGACTGTTATTATTGTCAAAACATACATGTATTGTTAAAACATTATAATGAGAAACTAAGGCTCAAAGACATTCAGTTATTTGCAAGGATGAAAGACAGCAATTGAATCCAACACTGACTCCACATTTATTCTTTTAACTTCCAGTATACTCAGAGATACAGGTGAAGAACTAGGAGAGAAGTTGACACTACAGAAGCCAAAGTGGAAGAGAATCAAAGAAAAACTGAGGAATCAACCACAACAAAGGCCACAGAGAGATCAAATAAACAGATGATTAGCAAGATCTTATTGAAACTTGCAATGAGAGAACTTGAACTTTGTCTGGGCAGTTTCATTAGCAAAGTGGGAATAGTGGAACTAACTGAAGTCTGAAGAATTAGTAGGAAAGCAGGGACTTCTTTTCACCAGAGTTTGAAGAGAGAGAGGTGGCGGGGCCAGGGGCGGGGGTAGTCAGAGGACCTTAGTTAAAGGAGCCTGTCTGGAGGAAGGGTGCTGGGTTTGTCAACAGCCATATAGAGAGATCAGTGCTGAGAAACTCAACCAGGCTGGAAGATGGGGGTTGGAGGTGAGGTCTGAGGTGCCAGTGTTGGAACAGGTTAAGTAAGGGCAGTTTATAGAGAAGTCTAGGTCTGTCTAGGGTCCTGGGAGGAAAGACTTGTCTTCAGGGCTGCTGCCAACAACTTAATGGTAGGTATGAATGGTTGGCAATGTGTGTAGTATGGCAGGACCCTGACTCAGCCACAGGTGGGCATGCAGACAGGGGTGAGGCCCCTCGGCAGGAGGGCTGCAGTCCTCGGTAGTCTGTCTGGGCCTGGGAAGGACACAGGGGCAAGGGAGTCCTCTCTGAGGGTTTAGGGAGGATCTCCAGGAGGCTGGGCTCCACTTCGTCATAGGTATCTGTGACTGTGGCCTTGGGCTGGGAGAGATGGTGAAAGGAGCTGGATTAGATCCTGATTGTGTAGGAAAGCAAGTTGGGTTGGGGGCAGTGCCTGGGGATGGTGCACTGCTAGGTTATGACTTGAACAAGATGCACCGGGGTGGTGGTGGGGGGACAAAGAACATTGGTGGTAGAGCATGGAGAGAGATGGTGCACTCACCATACTCAGGTCTGCAGTATCTCTAAGGTACTGGTCAAGGACCCGGTGCAGGTCTGGAATTGAAGGCCACAGGGCATGCCTCAGCCTCCTAGGGGACAAGCATGAGAAGAAGACTGAGTTACAGGTGTGAGCTGGGAAGGATGAAGAGAGGACTGTAGCAGGGCTGCAGTGAAGGCAAGCTGGGGAGTGAGTCTTGAGGGATGGAGCATAGTTCAGGCTGTAAAGTAAGGCAGAGGACAGAGGTGAGAAGAAAACCTTGGGGAAGAGGGAAGTCAATGGTGGGTAGCTTCCCAAAGGGCAGCGCAGAATTTCCTCAAACACTCCTGTTTCAGGGCCTTTATACTTGCTGCTTTTTCTGTGTGGAACACTCAGTTCATTCCCTCACTCCATTTAGGGCTCTGCTCAAATGTTAGGGTGACAGAGATACCTTCCCTGATTATGATGCCTAAAGTTGTAACATCACCCTTCCCATCCTTTTATTTCTTGCTGTGCTCTTCTGTATAGCACTTGACTTACTATATATTTATTTGTTTTTGTCTGCCTCTCCCTACTAGAGTGTAAGCTCCTTGAGAGCAGTTTGTATACTTTTTCACTCTTGTATCTCCAGTGTCTTGCCCATCTTAGGTGTTCAAGAAGAGAACCAGAGGAGCTTATTACTGACTTTCTAAGGATGGTTTCCATCCTCTTCCACAACCTTACTCTTGCCTCCCTAAGGGCAGAAGAGGGACTTAACCTGGCTGGGGAAAATGAATAGATTATGCCTGGTTCAGGAGCACCTCCTCCCTCTTCTCTAACTTTTTTGTCAGATCCACTTTGCTTTTACACACAGACATTAAAAATTAAGGGAGCTGCACAGTCAAAGAGAAATAAGAGCCCACAAGAGGGGCACCTGACTGAGCCTAAGACTATCAAAAAAATCAGTGCCCAGAGGAGTTAACTTCTGAGGTAAGTCTTCAAGAATCAGCAGATATTACCAACTAAATAACTGAGGTGGTAGGGATTCTGTCTTTTATAACTCTCGGTGACATTTCTCCTCAGCCCCCACATGCATGAGTCATTCATTACTAACATTTAAGGTCCTGCTACTTGGCAGGCACTGTGCTAAGAACTTAAAAATAACCAAGTAAGGTATACGGAGAAGACAAAAGAACTAAATGCAGGATTGGGGGTGTAGTTCAGTGGTAGAGGGAGTGCTTAGTATGCACAGCATCCTAGATTCAATCCCCGGCACCAAAATAAATAAATAAATGCAGCAAAACACTGTGGTACTGTATTAGGACACAGAAGAGCAGCCAATGAGGGAAGGTCAGGAAAGGTTTCCTAAGAGTTGGTGAAGAAAGTTATTTAAAGATGAGTGGGTATTAGCCAACAGGGAGGATATTCCAGGCAGAGGGGACATTATGTTCAAAGGCACAGAGAATTGAAACAGCCTGACCTGTGGAAGAAATCAAGTTTGGCAAAGTTAATGCACAGGCTAGAGAAGGTGAAAGTGCTAGCAGCGAGTTTGCATAGTGTAACCTGTCATTCTACAGTCTGGACTGTATTCCCGGGTGTTACTGAAGGGATTTAAGGAGCGGGAAGATGGACTTCTGTATACATTTTAGGAAGGTTATTCTGGTGGCTGTGTGAAATTAGGCTGGAGGGAGAAGAGCCTCTGTTTCAGGGACTCCGGTGGTGCCTGTAGGACTAAGGGGGCTAGGTTTAGGAGGTGGGATGAACAGACCTGAGGGCCAACTGGGTCGGGTGGCGGAGGGGAGGGAGGTACTGATAATACCCAGGAGGTGGGGCTGTTTGAGGAGCCCTTTATGGGGGGGGGCTTGTTAGAGTGTAAGGAAACAGTACCACTCCGACAGACATGCAGGAAGCTGAGGCCACAGGTGTAGATGTGTAGTGGTCCACAGAGCAGATGTCACCGAGCGACCCTAGGATGCCTGTTTAGAGATCTCCGGTCCCACTGGGTCTGCCCTGTCTCCTTCCTGGCTAGGGTGGTACCTGTAGTGCGCAGGAAACTGCCACCTCAGCAACAGCAGGCCAAGAAGAGCACTGAGGCCCAGCACCAGGAGCAGAATGGTCACCAAGGAGATCCAGGCTAAGGGACAAAAACCTTCAGACCTCAGTCGACCCTCGGCCCCGCCCTCAAACCCGCCGTACCGTACTCTGGCCCCGCCCCTTACCACATAGCCCCGCCCTTTACACCCTGGCCTCGCCTCTCACCACCCGGGCGCGCCTCTTGGCGCCCAAGGCGTCCCCACATCAGCGCAGCCGCAGACCGGCGCGGCCGGGGCCCCGCCCCCTCACCGGAGCCTCACCCCTCGTGCAGTCCTGGACCCCTGAGGTCCCGGCTGAGCTGCTCCTCACCTGGCTCCGAGGCAGTCTCCACGCTGGCCGGCTCTGACCAGGCGCTCCAGGGGCCTTGGTAGGTGGGGCCATTGAGCCTAGCGCGCAGCTGTAAGCGGTAGCGAGATCGCGGGCGCAGCTCCAGGCTCCCTCCCCGGGCTCCGAGAGGCGGTTCCAGCACCTGCGCGAAGTAGAAGCGTGCGGAGGGCGTGAGCCCTCGACAGCTCCGCCAGAGTCACGCCGCTCCGGGGTTGCCAGGTTGCGGAAACAGACGGGACCGTGCCCCTTTACTGAGATCCTCTCCCTGACCGGGTCTCGCCCTGCCTGTAAGACGCACCAGGGGACACACCCTGGCACGCAGACCCACCTTCACAGAGACCCTGACACAAGCACCTGTGGGACACCTTGGCGAAGATCCCAGTACTCGGACGCACTGCCCAAGACAATGCGGGATGCTATCACCACCACTCCTGAGTCACACTCAAATCTCGAGCTGC
>RJWM01004884.1:0-28943 GCA_004363535.1 Dasyprocta punctata
AATCATGAAAGCACTAAATATCAAAATAAAGCAGAGTAGGATTATTGCTTCTTTATACAAACATATCCGCTTGTCCATGCAGTGTGAGCCCCTAAAACTCGGCCACTGTGTATTACCTACTCATGAATTAACAGTGTACAGCCACTGGTGTTTATATGCCTGAATTCCAGTGGACTCAGGAGGCTGAGCCCAGAGGACTACTGTGAGTTGAGGCCAGCCTCGGTTACATGATGAGTTTCAGGATAGCCTGAACTACATAGTAAGACCCTGTCTCAAAAAAAACAAAAAACAAAAAACAAACAAACAAACAAAAAACAGTGCACAACATAAACCACTACACATGGAATAAAATCATTAAATATTTATCAAACTGAATCAATAGGTGAAGAGAAGGTGATATTAACATCCATTGGAGTATAAACATCATGAAAAGGACGGAGAAATGACTACACAGCATTTAAAATGAGACATTCTTAGCTAGAAGCACGTTTCAGTTGGGATAAATATGTGGTATTGGCTATACTAAATCAACTAAAGAAAAAAGGAAAAATATCCAAGCATATCTTACAAAAATGAAGGAAGAATTAAATAATCAAGCAACTGGTATATACTCTGTAGTGTACCATTAGGGACTACAGCAACTACAATCAAGTACTCTTTGTTTCTCTTTCCAACATGATTTAATTAACCCTAAACGAATGACAGTTTCTTCTACCAAAATGGGGATGAAGTAACCACACCTCTAGGCTTATGTTTGTATCCTTGCCACCAGTGTAGAGTTTTGAGTCAGACACAATTCTAAAAATGATCAATGACACACTTGCAGACTCCACTTGGACTTCATGTCCTTTCCCTAGATCAGCCTCTACATTAGAGCAGCCGGCACAAGGGAAGGGCTGTGTCACTTTCTGGAGAGTGACTGATGTGACTGATAGTATTGGAGGTCTTAAAAGCTAGCAAGGTTTCACAAAAAAAGTTTATATAGTAGATAATAAGAATATTAGCAGCTTATTTCATTTTGATAAAGGGGTTAATTTTTCAAGAATTACACACCTAATAACAGAGCTTGAAAATATATGAAGCAAAAACTACTAATTGTGAGAAGAAATAGACCAACACTTGTAGTCTGAGATATCTGTCCATAACCCACTCTTAGTAGTGGAAAGAACACGAGAAAGAAAACTTGGTAAGGATATATATATATCCTTAGAAAGGTCCTGAAGTTTTAGTTTGCAAGATGAAAAGAGATTCTTCAGTCTATTGCAAAAAAGCAATTGAAAAACTCACTTCTTTCATACATTTGCTGTTTTGCATTGCATACCTCCTTCCTCCAGACATTCTCTCCACTTCATCCTCCATATTCCAACCACAGGGGCCTTCCAGGACATTTTCCAATGCATTTTGGTTTTTCTCTCCTTCAATGACCCTTCTTGGGCTGAATTTCCAACCTCTTATCTCAGCTGACCCCACATTCTGGCTTCACTGCTTAGAATGTGTCCCTTTCTAGCATTCTAGCTTTACTCCTTTTATTTCTCTTCAATGCCTGCCATAGTAACCATTTTTAATACTTAGCAAGGGCAACATTCCTTTATACCTTCAGAGCTTTACACAAGTTGATCTTTTTTTCTGAAACATCCTAGCCCCACTATCAACACTTGAATACAAAGTGAAAATTAAAATGCATAGTAAATTACTATGAGTTCTATATTTATGTTGGGCATCCATTTTTTTCAGACACCTCAACTGAATTTTAGCATATATATTTTGCCTCAAATGTCAACCACTAAATCTCATGTGCCAATTCTGAATCACTTGTAGACAATAGAAATAAAGATAAAGCAAACCTCCTTTTATGCCCATTTAACATTTGTCCCTCCCTTTTTTCATTAAAGCGAGAACAACCCCATCACTGTTTAGGCAAAGGGAAATAAAGATACCAATAATGAAATCTCAGTCCTGCCTAACAAAGCCCCATATAGATTTGACCACAGTTTAATTGGATGATAGGAAGCATTATAATTTATCATAAATTAATTATGTTTTACATTTTTAATATTTTATCCTATCATTTAGAAATAACTATGACTAAATCATAGTGTTTTATTATTTCTTTTATAATAAAACAAAAAATTATTTTTCATAAAAAAAGATTAAGCACCATAGTTAAATTACTGTAGCACATATTTTTATTCGCTTTCATATTAGGTAGATTTTTATACTACCTTTAAGTAAGTTTCTCATAAAAAGATAACAAATGTAATTTTAATAGCTATAATTTAACATCTTAGATTATTTAATATACATGGAATGCAAACTAGCTAATAGTGTGATATTATTTCTTTTACAGTGGTTTGGCATTTTATATGCTGAATATCTGACTGTGCTTAATCAGTACATTGCAAAAAAAATGAGCACTATAATTATTACAGTGAAAGAGACTTTAAAAATGAATGCTAAAGTAAAAATTATATTTCTTAGTCATTTAAAAGATGCTTTCTTCTACTATATTCCTTTCGACATGTCATAGTCACAGTCTCTCTATTTTTATTTAACATTCGGAATAATTTGGAAGCATAATATATATTCTATTTTTATAAATCAGATACATTACATAACATCATCCCTCAAATTCTCTCTATCCTGAGCATAAGGAGGAAATAAATAATAGTAGAAGGGCTATTCATTTCACATTTATTCTATATCTACCTAAATTCTAAGTATAAAAACTGACTTTCATCATCTTGGTTAGTTATTCCCGTACTTAAATTTTCTGCAAAATATTTGAGATACCCAGGTCCTTTCCACTTTTGGTATCATTCCACTTTTGCTATTTTCCTGATCCAGCTCAGATTCCATTTCTCAGGACTTAAAATATATTCATCAGTCTTCTTCTCTTTGCCCTTTTCCTCTTTCTCCTATCAATCTGCTAAAATCTCAGGCATCTCCTTGCACTGAGGTTACTAAAGTCTACTAGGAAATAAAACAATCAGAGTTGGGAAGATTGGAGCTTTTCAATTTCACTGATTCCAAAACCTCTTAACAAATTCATTAGCAGCCATGTGAATGCATAGCAAGTAGTACAAATACCTGGTGAATTGGACTGAAATATCTAGGACTGTTCTTCAGAGTCTACTGAAATTTCAGACACAAGGATAAACTACTGCTGTGGCTCTCAAACTTTGCTTCAGTCAAGAAAATAATTCAGAGTGAAAGCAATATGGCAGTGAGGACAAAACTTCCCCAGAGAAGTTCTGGTTCTAAGACAAAAAGTCAACTCCCATTAACATGAGTTAACAAAAGGAGTGGCGTGTAATAGTAAAGAGAGAACACTAAATCCTGCATGTTGCCTACTGTACTAAGTTCTAAAGAGTTATCCTATTGTCAAATATTAGAAAATACAATTTATCATGAAAAGCTGGTGTGTTTGCTAGAGCTGTGGAAATCAATCCAGAGACAAGCTTAAAATAAACACAGATGAATTTTATGGCAACTTACTCTGTTTGCAGTAACAACTGTTGGAAAAGATTGCTCTTCAGCAACCTTTAATTTATTTTGAAGGAGTAAATTACATGTGGCTTTTCCTTATAAGCTCTATCAGCCAAAAAGCAAATTTACCATATATCTCACTGCTTCTGATTTAAACAAAAGACACTCAATGCTGCTATTCCAGCCCTACACATATGTACTATATTAGAAGGTAAGACCTGCTAATTTTTCCCATTGACCATTTGTTGTTTCATTTAGTTAGACATTTTTTGTGAAATAGTGATGAGATTGAGTCCATCCGTCAGCTGTTCATCCAATAATTCTTTCCTATCCCTATTTAAGAAAATCAGAGTTTTAAATATGTATCCATTCACTATCAAAATATATTCCTGAATCCTTTCAACAGCTGTACCCAAATCTTAATTTTGAGTTCATATTTTTATCATTTCAAATTGCATATAATTTTTTCTCTGAGATCTATACTGAAAGGATCTTATTTTATTTACAGTATAAATTTTAAAATTCATTTAATGTATAATCACTAAGTAGGAAATAAAAGATACACTTTATTAGAAAAGTGTATTAGAAAAATTGAATTGGATGAAAATTAGTTTCCATTTGTCATACTCATTGAAAGTTTGTGACAAAAATATCAAGAGTTTGGATTGATTACTTGTTTGTCTTTATGATCACTTGAACACAAAAATTCAGTCTTATCTAATAATTTTTCAAGCTTAGAGTATAAAAGCTTAGATTAATATTTCTTGCCCTGCTCAAAAGCAACAAAGCGTAATACTTTTTTAGTTGCTTTCCTTTCTTTCATCTAGTGGTATTTAGCCATTAGAGATTTTCAGATTCCACTGAAATCTGTTGATAGCTTAAAATTCTCTTGCCAGAGGTAGTCAATAGCACAAAACTTGCCATACAGTTTCTGGTGATTAGCAGAGTTGGAGAAATCAGAGGTCATGAATTTAAAAATGTACTCTTATCTCCCCAATTTTCAACCTGCTCTTCTTTCTCTGTCACTTTAAACCTCCCAAAGTATTCATAAATCAGATTAATTTCCTAAACACTCTTTTACATTCCCTCTCTGTTGAAATTAATCTATCTTTACAGTATACTCAAATTCATGAAAGCAACAGCTTTACTTCCAGTGTGACTCAAACCTTACTTGCCTCTGGATTCTATATTCCTGCTTCAACTGCTATTCAGCATATTTGTTCCCATGTTATCCTTCCTTTGCTGATTTTCTCTACCTAAAGGCTCTTTATGTGAATCAAAATATAATAATGCCTAAGTCCCAAAACAACAGAGTCTGAACAAATTGTTGTTATGTACATCTGGGGCATTAGAGTTTCTATGATTCTCCAACCGTAACTAATATACAGCTAAGTTTGAAAATCACCAATGTGAATAATTGAATTAATACCTGAATCTCTCAATTCTTTCTCCATTTTGTTAATCCTTTTCTTTTGCACTATGTCAAAAGACAGAGAAATACAAATTTATAACCAACTGAAGGGCAATGCTTTCTTAAATAGGGTACAGAAAACATCATCTTTAAAGGAAAAGATGTTTAGTTTGACTGGATAATGTTGTATGAAAAGTTAATTGAGAAGATGATCATGTAAGAATATTTACTTTGCAAAATTTTCATTGAGCTACACACTGAAGTGGAATGTATGTGATGTATCATTGTATTAGTCACTTTTCCATTACTGGAACAAAATGCAATGTGAAGGAAGAGAGGAATTTTTGGCTCAGGGTTTTGAGGGTTTGGTTCATGCATTATTGGCTGGCTCCAGCACAGAAATGGCATGGTGAAAGGTTGTGGCTGAAGAAAGTTGCTCAACCCATTTCAACCAGAAAGCAGAAAGAGAAAGACCTGAAGACAGGAATACACCTTTCCAAGTCACACATTCAGTGACCAAGTTCTTCCTACCAAGCCTCACCTTCTAATAGTATATTCAGTTATGAACTTATCAATGGATTAACCCACTGAGGAATATCATGCCATGTGATCTCATTGTCTTCCAAAATTCCAAATTCTGAACACAGGAAACTTTGGCAGACCATTTCAGATCCAAACCAGAACAAACATTTTCTCAATGAAACGTTTATTTAAATGCAAAGAAGATCTGTAGTACTTACATGCCACATGAAGCTTTAATATATTAATGAATGCACATTTTATGTAAAAATGGCACATGTTCTGTTAAGCAAAAATAGCTTTGGAAAATTATGGATCACACCAAAGTGACAGACATGTGTTTTCTTGGTATGAAATCACATGTTGTTGTAAAGCTTCTACATTTACTCTCACCTTTGGTAACAATCACACTGATACCACATTGATTCAGTCATATGGAATAATGAAAAACATTGAAATAAATAAGAAGATATAAACCTCTCCACAAAGTAGGAAGTAGGATGAGGACTGACCATCCTCACACGAGAGCAGTAATTCTCCATCATACTGACCATTCTCATGCAGAATTCCACATGAAGACACCATGTTTGCCAAAAGAACTCCCCTATAATTGCACAACGTTGATTTTCTTAAAATAGAAACTGAATCTTTCAAATAATTTTACGTACTCTTACTCTCTATAAGATATACATTGTTCTGAGAGAAATAAATATTTCTCACAGAAATCTATAATTTGCTCAGTTTTTCAAATTGAAGCAACATTACGTTAATTTAGACCACAAAGTCCATCATTCTGATTAAAATAAAGTTTAACAACATCAGAGAGCAAATACTACGATTATCTCAAACTAAAATTATGAATTATGTATAATCTTGCCAACATACAATAGCTTTTATTGACTGTTAAGAGATTTATTGTGCCATATTTATAGACTTCCAACCACTATTAGGCTATTTTATCTTGTAGACTATCCATATCAAGCAATTAGTTAAAAGAAGATAAAATAATGTAACTATTTGTTCTTGTATACTCAAGATCCTACTGCTTCTGTACTTCCACAAAGTGGTGATTGACTCTTTATGGCTTTGCTACAAGCAATAGTATGAAATCTGCCCACTCTGCATTTTATCTAATAATTTGACTTTAGCTGCCTGAAGAACCCTAGCCAATATTTTAACGTACTATTCATGGAGTAAAACACATAAAACTCCATAAACCTCAGACTGTATCTAACTTGAGATATATGGCATCAAAACTACATCATGTACTGTGAGATATTTTTTAAAACAAATTTTTAGAAGTGAAAGTCTAAATTTTTTAAATTAACAAAAATTATTAAATATTCATTTAAAATATATTTCTCACACCTATATTAGAAACCATTTAAAGTAGATAGAAATTATATCTCATTGATATTAATATTAGATCTATTTGGCAGAAAATCATCAACATTTAGGACTATATTGAGACAGTAGAAGAAAAATGACAAGATCAGCTACATCCTAGAATCCATTGAGAAGAAACTGGGCTGAGTGGTTGAGCACTTGCCTAGCGTGCAAGAGGCCCTGAGTTTCATCCCCAGCAGTACAAAAAGAGACAAAAAACAGCACCTCTCTGTCACTTCCAAAATACGTTTCCTTGAGAATACATGTTGTGGAAGATTTTCTAATGGTAGTTGGGGTTGGTAGGGGAGGGTCTTATGATCAAGTAAATTTAAGAGATGTCTCATAATTTACAAGTATATTACCAAATAAAATTATAGCCATTCCTGTCAAAAAATGTTTGGCCCATTGGTTTCCTTAAAGTATATGAGCCTAGAAAAAGTTTCCATTTTAAAGATAGATCTGACTTGAAAGTAGGCTGGGGTGAGGGACAATTTGTGTAGGCACAAGAATAGGTTTTATCAGGCTTTTAAAATCTTGAAAAAATAGATGTCTGGGGCCACCATATGACTTATAGCAATAGTATGACTAATAGCAATAGTACGTAGTTTGGTCATTGACTCTGTAATAGAGGAAACATGATCTTACTTGGTTGATAGTTTTCTGAAAGCAGTATGTGGCTTCTCTGTGGTGTATTATATAAATATCAAGTAGGTCAAGTTGATTGATAGTGTTACTCAAATCTTCACTATCCTTACTGAGTTTTCTTTCTTTTATTCTTGTCACTACTAACAGTGGGTTACGGACAGATAACTTGGACTATGATTGTTGGTCTACTTCTCACAATTACGAGCTTTTGCTTCATGTATTTTCAAGTTCTGTTATTAGGTGTACAATTCTTGAAAAATTAACCCCTTTATCAGAATGAAATAAGCTGCTAATATTCTTTGTCCTGAAATCTACTTTTCTGACGCTAATAAAATCACTCACGTCTTTTAGGTGTTAGGAAGTTCTGTGGCTGTTTCCCTGTTTTATTTTTAACCTATTTGGTCTATGCATATGTCTATGCATTGCATTTGAAGTTTGTTTCTTACAGACAGCATGGATGTCATTCTTGATATTCAAAAGATCTGACAATCTCTGTACTTTAGTTGAGATTTACACAACTTACATTTAATCTGATTACTGATATAGTTAGCTTCAAATCTATCATCTAGTTATTTTTTGTCTTTGTCTTATCTTTCTTAATTTCAGTTTTGTTCTTAGTGCTTTTCTGTAAATTAATAAACATTTCTCTCTTTCCATTTTATCTGCTGTGTTGGTTTTTTACCTATAACTCTTTTCTTTACAATTGTAACCATTGCTTCAGGATTTAAAGGATACACGGGTCTTCTTTGTATCTTCTACGTCGTTACTTGATTTTTTATTATGCATAATACAACTATCATAATTTAAAGTCCTTGAGATCTGGATTAGTTGTGATTGTGTGACTTGCCTTGCCTGTCTTACTTTCTTTGGTTACCTTTTGCAAAACTGCCAAGATTTGCTTTGTTGACAGGCATTAATAATTTTTACTTAACTGGCAGAAAATTGGTTTCTTAACCTAAAAATATTCTTAAATATTTTCTTGCAGAATCCAGTCAAGTTACTTAGAAACCATGCTGTCCTTTCTACCCTTGCTTGTAACATCTGTTATATGGGTCAATTATTCTTTAAGGAAAGGTCTAGCTCTGTACATCACATGATTCTTACAGTTTAGTAATAGAGATAGGCCTGGCACGGTGGCACATGCCTGCAATTCCAGTACTTAGGAGACTGAGGCAGGAGGATTGCTGTGAGTTCAAGGCTAACCTGGGCTACAAAGTGAGTTCAAGGCCAGCCTGCACTGCATAGTGAAACTCAGTCTCAAGCAATCAAACAAACAAACAAAAAGGAACAATCACTATTCCTGCCTTGTGTGAGCACTGAACATTCTTACTTCTAATTCTTTCAGAAAGTTGTTTTTCCAAACTCATATAGCCCTATATATATATGTGTGTGTGTATATATATATATATATATATATATATATATATACATATGTGTGTGTGTGTGTGTGTGTGTGTGTGTGTGTGTGTGTGTGCTGGCTGATAGTCAACTGAATCAATGTTTCCTTGAAAAATCTCTAGATTTTCTTTCTGTGTGGCTGCCTCCTCTCTAGTAATCTGTTCTGTAAACACAAGCTGCCTTGACCTTAGACTCTCAGTTCTATACCTTCAGTGTTACCCATTGAACTCTATCCACTCAGCTTCCCTCCCCTGTTTTTGAACCTGAAAATTCTCCCAAGAGATTCTTCACTGTCTGATAGGTAGTTTTTGAAAACCATTCATGTATTTTGTCTTTTTTCTCAAATGGCAGGATAAGTTCAACCCATGTTTCTCCCCCTTGACCATATGCAGAAGTTCATCAAGATGTTTTTATTTCTTCTCAAACTATACAATTGTTTGTATTAAGTGGGTCGTTCTGAATGCTCTGATGTTGTAGCAGGGGCTGTTGATTATTTTGTTCATTTGGCTACACACCCTTGATATTAAAAATTATTACCCATCTTACTGTCGCTCACAATGATTCATATCTAAAGAATAGTTATAGTACTCTGCTCACAATCACCTCACAGTTAAGTGAAATAACGAAAACACAAATAAAGCAAGGCATTCTTTATAACTTTGAAGATAATAAAAATTATCTACACATAGTATGTAATTTAAGATTTTTATTATAACTAGTAGCTAAATCTTTCTAAATAATCTAAGATATCTTTGATAAAGATGATCAATAGAACTCTCACTTTTTTTGATCATGGTTCAACACTGAATTCTACTGTACATATTCTTTTGCTTTTTTATTTCAATGTAGTACAAAATTTTTGTTTTATTTTTCTAGTTAATGTGTTAAAAATTAATATGAAGTAAATATATTTCTGTTGTTAGACAGGGGAAATTTTTCTAAAGTGTTTTGTTTCCTACATGAAACCTTTAAAATACTTTATGAAAAGACAGTGTATTGTTACCTTTCTTGCTACAATTACAAATATGATTATTCAGCTGTAAGAAAGCAATGCCCAACATTAAACCTAATGGCAGATAAAACAGGTAAAACCCTTGAAGACATACATGTAGGAAATTATTTCTTAAACAGGGCCTCAATTGCACAAAAAATACAGGGAAAATTGACAAATGCAGCTACATCAAATTAAAAAGCTTCTCTACAGCAAAAAAATCAGAGTGAATAGATGACCTACAGAATGGGAGAAAAAAGCAGTTACTCCTTAGACAGAGGGCTCATATATATAATATATAAGGAACTAAAATTTAGGCCACCTAAAATTAAAGACTCACTCAAGAAGTGGGTAAGAGAAATGAATAGGCACTTCATAAAGGAAGAACTATAAATTGTCAAAAAATGTATGAAAAAGTGTTCAACATCTCTGGTCATTAGAGAAATACAAATTAAAACACTGATAAGATTCTATCTTATTCTGGAAAGAATGGTTATCACTAAGAAATAAAAAAATGACAAATTCTTGCAAGACTGTAGTAAAAGAGGAACCCACCTACATTTTTGGTGGGAATGTAAACTGGTATAACCATTTTGGAAATCAATATGAAGATTTCTCAAAGGACTGAAATTAGAAATTTCATATGACTCAGCTGTCTCCTTTCTAGGTATCTTTCTCAAAGAGTTTAAAGCATTATATTACCGTAATATATGCACACCAACGTTTATAGCAGCACAATTCACAATAGCTAAATCCTGGAAGCAACCTGTATACTGATCAACAGACAACAGGATAAAGAGAATGTGGTATCTGTTTAAATAGAATACTACTTGGCTATTAAGACTGACACATGTGAGACATGTGTAGGAAAATGAATGCACCTGGAAAATATAATGTTGAGTCAAAATATACCAAACATGCAAGCTTGAATACCTTATGGTATCTCTCATTTGAGTCAGGCAAGGAACAAACAGAATCATAAATGATAGGAAGTGAGAAAACCATGGATCTCTTGCAGTAAGGAAGTGGTTCAAGGGAAAAAGGGTGAGATGTGAAGAGTAGGGGAAGAGGAAATAAGTAGAATAAAGATACGCCACATACAGGAACCTAATAACCTCAAAGAATGTAAACATTATATGCCATAACATGAGCCAAGATTCATAAGATTAACAACAAGAATGAAAATTGGGATAGGGGAGTTAGAGGAGGAGGGAAGGAGGGAAATGGAGAGGAAAGGGATTAAAAGAAATAACTATAGTATGTACATTCCCTAAACGACTGAAAACTGCACACCCAGTGAATATGCACTAATAAAATATTTAAAGTTTTTTTAAAAGAAAGCAATGCTCAAACTCATTGGTAAGAGAAGCCTTAAGAAAAACACGCTAAGATCTTCAATCAGTAAATAACCATCAAATGCACAACCTAATGGCCTGAAAAATACTTTTATCCTAGGATTTTAAAATGCACAGTAGTATTTTTAGAGCTTTAGACATGCCGATGTGTGCATGCACATTTCTCCTGTGTTTTATATAATTTAGATTAAGTGTGCTTTAAATTTTTTTAGATGTGAAGTGGGGCAACTGACTAAGTTGACAGTAATGCCTCCATTCTACACTACGTCATCTTTTTTTGACTACCTGGGATAGGAAAGAGATGCAATCACGTTGCCTCATAACCCAGCTAACTCCTCTAATGTTAGAACATGAATGTCAGTCTCACAGATCATGAAAATGAGACTCTTTTCTCACAATTTGGAAAGCGAAAATTTCTCCTCCTCTTTCTTGCAAAACTGTAAGGAAGTGGAAAAAGTGTGACCATCTGCCATAGTAAGGATTTTCATGCAGGAAAACTGTGAGAAGTGACATGAGAAGGTAAGTCGAGAGAACAGAGGGGTGAACATCACAGCTTCAAACTGGAAGTCACCTTAGCCATTCAGTAACATTAGCCTGTTAATTCCTTGATGTTCATTTGAGTGTCTATCATTCATACACAAAAACTGAATTTAAATAAGGAGAGTAATATAAAGAACATGTTTTCTAGAAAAATATCTGATTGGATTTTAATAATATGCTTTTTTCATTTTAGTAAAAGCTAATAAGAAAGTAGGATATATGACAGCCGATATTAGTTTATTTCCTTATGAGACTAAATTGGATTATCAATGACAATAAAGGCCCTGCGACAAACAATTTAACATAAAATTTCAACATTGCAATCTTTATTTTTGGTAAAGTTTGCACAAAAAAAACTGCTCCAATTTTCTTTCATTATTCCACATATTCTTGTACTAAACAAAAAAAATTTGCATTGACTCAATATTCAACCAAAATTGCTTGACTCTGTGAATGTGATCAGATAGTATAATTTTAGCAATAAAAATCTATTGGTCCATAAATAAAAGGACTTCTTGGATAACCACTAGCTAATACACAGGTAGTACCTATGGGTTCCAAACTTTTATCATTTCCTCTTATAATGTGATCATTTCCTTTCTCTGAGTAAATAGAAACCAAATCACTTTCTAGATGTATTGTTTTTAAGTCACTGGGCAAAGTACTATTAAAGCAACAATTTTAACATCCTCAAATGTTTACTTTCAAATGTCCATATTACTAATATAAGTTTTATCTATTTACAGGCAGAAAAAAAATTACCAGGTTAAAAATAATTATGCAGAGTTCAAAAGAAGTACCCTATTCTCATGAAACTGACAATGTCTACTCCTAATAGTTTCTATATATGAGGCTTCTTAAATTATATTGTCACCCTTGCCTCTGGAGTCTTGACCTGCAGTTTAAGAAATTCTGGCATTGATATATGAAATACAAGACAATGCAAAAAAACTCATTTTACCAGATAGTTTCACCTTCTGCCCCCATCAATCATATTTACAAATTCTGTCAACAAGAAGCGAGGCATCTGGCTTAAACTTCACCTCCACCTCCTTTCCAGGAGACCTCTTGAGGAAGTGTTCCTGGGTAATATAAACACCAAAGTGAACAAGGATAATAAACACACGAATTTAATTGATTAGCTTCTAAGAAGTAATTTTAAACTGTATTGCAATGCTTGTTTTGAAAGAAAAATTAGAGGAGCCTCTGGTTTTTGTTTTATTATGTTTTAGAGACAACAATATATTTCCTTAATTTCAGAAGCCTAGAATATTCAATTTCATTTTTAGCATGTTTAGTTTTCACCTTCTCTTTGCTTTCCCACTTTGTAGCTCTTTGACTAATCTTTTTCTCCAAATTTCTTCCTTCTTTATCTCATCTACTATTCCCGACAAAACTCAATAAAGGATCCAAATAAACTAGAAGGGCCAGGAGTTTGGCTCAGCGGCTTAAGCACCTGCCCTGGCAGGTGCAAAGTTGTGAGTTCGATCCCTGGTGCCGCAAAAAAAAAAAAAAAAAAAAAGCTAGAAAGAAAAGATTTTGAGGATGTGAAAGTATCTGAGAAATCTTAAATTTCTATATTTGTCAGTTTGTTAATGAGTTCTTAGTGTATACCTCTTACCTACCAGACAATATCACACATTCAGATGACCAACATGATGAACCAAATAGTTATTTTCTAGTTGGAGTTGACATGCAACAGCTACCTAAGAAGAAAAACGTTGCACTAGTGTTTACTAGTAATTGAGAAACTATTATGTGAACATTCTTGGAACAGATTTTGGTAGTGCTGAGAAAATGTGTAGTGTAGGGACCTCAAATTAAGTGCGTTAGGACAGAATTACCTACGTAACAATCAATACTCATACTGAGATTTGAAGAACGATCACTATTTAGACAATGTGAAAAAAAGAGGTGAAACATTCTGGAAGGGGAATCAGTACCAGGCAAAGCTGTGAAGCAAGAGAAAGCAGAAGATGTTCGAGGAGTTGAGAGGAATCAGAGGAACTAGAATGATGTGAGTAAATCCAGAAGCAATAAAAGCTTTAAGCCATTTTTTAATGGCAGACTCCCCACTGTAATTTTCAAATTTGCTGATAATGGTGTGTTCTCTATACAACAGGGTGTGGCTTAGATATTTTTCAAACACATAAACCCAAATTCAGCTAGAAGCTTGATCCAAATTACCTATAACATTCTTTTTTAAATTAAATTTATTGGTACAATTTAGATATACATAGTGATCAAATTTTTTTTTCACCATAACCTCCTCCTCCTTTCAACCCCTCTACCTTCCTCATTTACAAAAGCTTTGTTTCCATTTTATCCTTCTTTTCTCATTTTTTTCTTGTCTCTTCCTTCCTATCCTCCTTCCCCCTCCCTAGTTCCCCTCCCCATTTGAACACTATCTTCCTGTTTCACAGTATCCATTTTATGGTTTGGTTCTCACTTACGTTTTCAGTTTATCACACTAGAGAGACAATGCAATATTTACACATGGGTGCAATTCATGGTCTCAAAGTCCGTCCATTTAACCATAAATGTCTCAAGTTCATCTTCCTTTATGGCTGAGTAGGACTCCATTGTATGAAAAAAAAAAACCTTTATCCATTTACCAGTGGACATTTGGGCTGTTTCCAAGATTTAGCAGTTAAACATTGTTACCATTGTGTTTCCAGATTGCCCTTCTTTATGATAGAGTAATACTCCATTGTATAAAAAATCACATCTTCTTTATTCATTCACCAGTTGGTGGGCATTGGGTTGTTTCCAAGATTTGATTATTACAAACTGAGCCACTATAAACATGGGTGTACATATATTCCTCTGGTAAGATGATTTTAATTCTATTGGGAAAGTACACAGAAGTGGAATAGTTGGGTCAAATGGAATTTCTAGTCCTAGATTTTTGAGGTCTATCCAAACTTATTTCCACAGTGCTTTCACCAGTCTATAGTCCAACAAATAGTGGAGAAGCATGCTGCTTTTCCCACAGCTCTGCCACCATTTGTTATTGCTCAATTTCTGATAATAATCATTCTTTCTGGAGTGAGATGGAATCTCAGAATTATTTTAACTTGCATCTTTCAAATGGCCAGTGATATTGAACATTTTTTCATATATTTATTTGCCATTTGTATTTCCTCCCAAGAAAAGCATGTATTCATCTCAGATGACTATGTTTCAATTGAATCTTTAAATTTTAGAAGGGGGTCTAATTTTTTAATTTTTATATATTCTAGATATTAGTTCTTTATCAGAGGAACAACTAGCAAAAATTTTTCCTACTCTGTGAGTTGACATTTCACTCTGTTGGTGGTTTTTTGCTATGCAAAAGCTTTTATGATAAGATGAGATCCTGGTTGTTGGTTGATTTGCATTATTTTCTGTGCAATCATGGTTTTGTTCATGAAGTCTTTGCCTCCAGCAACATCTTCAGGGGTTCTCCCTATTCTCTCTTTCAGCATATTTAGTGTTTCTGTTTTAATATTCAGATCTCTGACCCACTTTGATTAGTTCAGTGTATGGTGGTACACATGGGTCTAGATTTAATCTTTAGCATGTGAAAAGCCAGCACCATTTATTTATTAGGCTCTCTTTCTTCCAGTGAAAGTATTTAGCCCCTTTGGTCAAAGATCAGGATTTTGAATGTGTTTGGAGTTGTTTCTGCATCTTCTATTTTGTTCCATTGATGCTCAGGTCTGTTCATTGGTTTATTTGTTTGCTATATCCGTACCGTGTTTTTTTTTTTATTATAGGAGCTCTGTAGTATAATTTCAAGTCAGAGATTGTGATACCCCCTTTCTTCCCTTTGTTGCCCAGAATTATTTTTGCTATTTTAGGTCTCGTTTGATTCCAAATGAATTTTAGGAATGTTTTCTCTAGTTCTGTGAGGTATGCTAATGGTATTTTAATTGAAATTGCATTAAATCTGTACAGCAATTGTAGGAATATGGTCATTTTCACTATGTTGGGCTTCCTACCCAAGAGCAAAGGATATCTTTCCATTTTCTGATGCTCTTTTTGATCACTTCTGTCAGAATACTGTAGTTTCAATGTAGAGGTCTTTTACTTCATTCATTAGATTGATTTCTTGGTATTTCTTTCTGTCTATTTTTTTTCCTTTGGATGCTATTATGAAAGGTGATTTTTCCCTAATTTCTCTCTCAGCGACTGTGTTACTTGTGTAAAGGAAGGTTATAGATTTTTGAGTGTTGACTTTGTGTCTAACTACACTACCAAATTTGGTTATTGATCTAGAAGTCTTTTGGTGGAGTTTTGGGGGATCTTTTCTGTAGAGTATCATGTCATCTGCCAATAATGATCATTTAACTTCTTCTTTTCCTATCACTATTCCTTTTATTTTTTTCTCTTGTCTAGTTGCTCTGGCTAATGTTTCCAGAACTAAAATGTATAGGAGTGGTGATAGTGAACATCATTGACTTGCTCCTGATTTTAGAAAGCTTTCAGTTTTTGATCACTTGTATAATGTTGGTTGTTTGTTTGTCATAAATGGCTTTTTATCAGATTGAGATTAAGACCAACTTTTCCAATTTTCCATAGGGTGTTTAATCATGCATGGTTGTTGGCTTTCATTGAATGTTTTTTCTGCATCTATAGAATGATCATGTGATTATTTTTACTTAACTCTGAAAGTGTGGTATATGATATTTATTGATTTTCATATGTTTAACCATTACTGCATCTCTGGGGTGAATCCTACTTGGTCATAGCACATAATCTTCTTGTTGATTTGATGCATTCTGCTTGCCAGTATCTCATTGGAGATTTTTGCATCAGTGTTCATTAGGGAGCTTGGTCTGTAGCTCTCTTTTCCAGTTCAGTCCCTCTCTGGTTTGGCTATCAGGTTAGTACTTGCTTCCAGGAATGAGTTTAGGAGTACTATTTTCCTTTCAATGTCATTAAAGAGTTTGAGGAGTAGTAGCAGTAGATCTGTGAATTTCTTGTAGAATTCAGCAGTGAATCCATCAGGATCTGGGATTTTACTTGTTGGTAAGTTTTTAATTACATCTTCAATTTCATTGACTGATATTGGGTTATTCAGAATATTTGTATCTTCTTGATTCAGCTTTGCTAATTCATACATATCTAGGAATCTGTCCATTTCTTCTGTTTTCATAATATTCTTACTATAAAATACTGCAAGGTTTTATGGCATCAGGATTGTTATCCTTACTACAACCACAGGCTTGGTTTAGCAATCTTAAAATCAATCATTTCTTCAAGTTAAATGTAACATCTATTTTAAGGAATGCAGTCTTCTGACCTGAAGTATACAAACATACACTTATATGTCACAATGCTTGAAGTCTTACTGGCTCAATACAGACTGTGTCTCATAATTTATGAAAGACTAAACATAAATAAACTTATTGATGCACTTTTGTTTGTTTGATGAGACAGAATTTCACTGTGCAGCTCACACTAGCCTTGAACTCATTTTGTAGTCCAACTGACCTCAGACTCACAGAGATCCTCTTGTCTCAGCCTTCTGAGTCCTGAGATTATAGGCATATCCCACCATGTCCAGTCTGACAATAAGTTTTAATTTAACCTATTAATATATTATCATCAAATACTGCTAATAGGTTACATGAATCTTTTCCAGCAGGAAATGAATAAATGATCAGATCATCAAAGAAAAGTGACACTAACACCTTAATTTAGTAGTAAAGCTAAAAGTTTAACATAACTCATTTGATACACAGCTGATTTCAAGATATTTTACACATTCAAATATTTAAAAGCTGGTGAACTGGCCGGTGATATAGCTCAGCAGCACAAGCACCTGGTCAACCAACTTGTCAGTTATTCTTGGGACATCTCATTACCATCACCTTCACTCCCTGCTAGGGCTTCAGGGATCATTAAAGATGCATGTTAACACTAGTAAATGTGAGAAAGAAATATGACATTAGCATACATCTGAAATGGGAATACAATTTTGTCTTGCCTGACATATGTAAGCTATTTTCAAGTGATTAATCCAATTTCGTTGTGGTTTTGGACAAACAGCATTAAACCTACATTAAAAACTATCACCTTTTCAATAGTAAACAAAAATGAGATGAAGTCTCAGGATGAATTCATGGAGCATGTATACATTATTACCTGTATGATCATTTTCGTAGCCTATTTTTTTCTATTAATTTGAATTATGCATAGTTTATAATGCTAATTCGCACTCCTACTTCAAAGTGACAGGTTTAGCATAAATTTTCCATTTCTTATCTGATAGTTTAGAAAATCTTGCAGCTTTTATGTAACAATTGAATGCTAGTACAAACAACATTAGAATATTGAGGAAAAATTTTATCACTATTCAGAAAAGAAATATTCCAAGTATAAAGTGAAATGTCTAGACTGGATTAAGAAGTCAACAGAATATAATAATAATAATGGAATGGATAATGAGAAATATAGAATGAATGCAACGCAAAACAATAAAAATATGGTGAGGAAGGGTATATCTTCCTCAAAATAAAATTAAAAACAATAATATATTTCACAGAAAACAAAGCAGCATAAAAATGTATGGAAAATACAGCAATTTAAAACACAGTATGCTATTTTTATGATTTCAGTAGTTGGTTTGTACAGTGCTACCTCAATTTGTTCCAAATTCATGTTCAAACATTGAAAAGTTAAGAAAAACTGAACTTATTTTTACCATAAGAAATAATGGAAACCCAAATAATTGGTTCTGAAGCCCAGAAATTACACTTGCAAGTTTATTTTTCCAGAATTTTAACAAATTTCACAGTGATTTCTTTCTTAACTCTATTGTCATTCCCACAGTTTTCCTCTTAGCTTTATTGCTGGTAACACTAATGTTCTACGGAGCCATGGTTACAATGTTTACGTAAATAAGCACTCAAAAATAGGGACATTAACAAATGTTTTAAGGCACTAACACAAGCACTATACATTGTCTGGGTGAGAGTGGTACTTACATCCGAGTATTGCTCTTTCCTGTTCATGGGGAGATGCAACACGTGACTCACTCTTGGCCCATACAGGTTGTTCGAAGTCAGATTTTCAGTTCGACTATCAAGCAAAGTTTCAAACACTACACAGATATTTTTTCAAACTTTGCTGTTAAAGTAATGGAAAGTCCAAGGTTGGAGCCCTTTGACAACTGAGGCATCGCTGTGTTACCCCTTTCTAGATTCTGTTAGTCGTAACTCAGTTGTGGCAAGCTGCAGTGCCTGTTCAGAAGAAAGAAGATGGCGCTAGAGACACTGTGATAGAGGAAAAGGAGAAAAAGATAAAAAAAAGAAAGAGTAGACTGAAAAGTTTCTAACTTGTATGTTACACAGTTCATTATGAATTAGGAACAATTGAAAGCCTTATTTTTAATTTCACTAGCGATATGGTCTCTTGATTCTTCACTTTGCAAAATGGCAATATCACTATTTCCCCACCTCTCATAATGCTTTGCCATCCACAGTTTGCCATCTGTACATTGTATTTTCAAATTTTTTAAAAGTAAATGCAAATGAAATATATGTTTTATATTTTATAACAAGGTTGATTATGTTTATATTCCATTTCATAATCATAATAAAGTTTGCTGTCTTTTGACCACAGGTATTGGCTAATCATAAATTTTAAAACTCACAGCAGGATTTATCATATTATAACTATATGGATGCTGTTTATTACGAAGCACCTAGTGTTCTATTATTACTTTATTTTCAGTCTTATTCTGCTTCACCAAAGAGAATGTTTAGTGAATTTTCCTATCTTCCACATAACCAATTTGAACAACAGAGGGGATATACACGTGAATAAATAGACCAAAAGGCATTTGTAGGATATAATCAAAGATCAAATGTTGTTGCCATCAGAGTCCCATTAGATAACAAAAATGATGGGGCCGAGTAACTACTGGAAGAAATCATACCTAAATAGTTCTCAAATATAACAAGAAACATTCATTTTAATATCAAAGATGAGTGAGCCTCAAACACAATAAATTCAAAGAAATCTATGACCACACATAACAAAATGAAAGTCTGTAAACCAAGCACAAAAAAATTGAAAAGTAGAGAAAAAGAATACCTCACCAGAGATGGCAGAAGGAAACAGCACAATATTTTTCAAATGAAACAAAAAAAATCCCGTTGTATTGGGTGATATGCTACATCCCCCCAAGTCCTCACATACTTTTGATGGGGCTAAGTCTGGAACTTGCTTGTGTTCAGATTGCTGTACCTGCCCAGGGGTGGAGCCGACATACAGTGTAAGGGAAGGCGGGTCTTCCGCTTCCGCCTCCCTCTCTCTCTCTCACCAGCACGCCTTGCTGCGTGCGGTCACCAAGAACAGCAGCCCCGCCACCCCATGCTGCCTTGGAGCCAACTTAAGTGTGGACTGAAACTCCCAAGAAACTGTAAGAATAAACCTTTTCTTCCCTAATTTTGGGCATCAGGTATTTTGTCTTGGCAACGAGTGAAAAGTAACTAAGACACCCGTCAACCTACAGTCCTATAAAAAAATGGACATATCCTTCAAAATTGAAAGGGAATTCAAGAAATATTGTGATCAGATGAAGCAAAACTAAGAAAATTTATTACCAACGAGTAGGTGAACAAAATTATGAGTAAATAATATAGACTTTCCTTCTCTTCCTGAGTTTTTAAAGTACAGTAACTACTGACAGCTAAAGCAAAAATTCTAATGCTGTCTGAAATGATTTTAAATAAAAGTAGAGGAAATATTTTTAAAAATGAGAAGCAGACCATGATAAAGGAATGTAGAGCGAGATAAATTTAAATATCAATATTTCACTTAAATTGCTAAAGTGATGACAGTAACAGACTGATTGCACATATAGCATAGCATATGTAGCTATATAAAGTAGAGATAGCCTACACACAGTGCATTATGTAGAGCAATCACTAGAAATATGCACAAAAATTTACACTTAAAAATAATATAGATAAATCTAAATAGATTTAATTAAAAATAAAAATATGCACATCAGTATATGTGGAAGACCGCAAAACCTGGACTGAGAGAAACTTTCATAGCACTTAGTGTGTGGGTCTGGGTTGAGCCATTAGGAGAACTTAGTCTGATCTAATCAGTTCTAAAGGATGAAATGTGTGTGGAATTAACTGACACCCTATTGTTGCTTTGTGTTTAAATGGCCTATGTCATGCCATAACACTGCAATAATGGTGATACATTGTTAGACTTCATGCATAAAAAGGTTCAACCTACCAAAGACAATTTAATCCAAACCACTTT
This sequence comes from Dasyprocta punctata, assembly GCA_004363535.1. Lineage (NCBI taxonomy): Eukaryota > Metazoa > Chordata > Mammalia > Rodentia > Dasyproctidae > Dasyprocta > Dasyprocta punctata. The sequence continues at coordinate 21,005 of RJWM01004884.1, forward strand.
CTCTATCTCCCCTGAAACCATCATTACAGCCACTCTTATCCATGGACTCCACTAAAAAAAGTGATGCAACAGTACTACTCTGCCATAAAGAATAAACTTGAGCGATCTGCAGGAAAAGGGTTGCACCTTGAGATCATGATGTTAAGTGAAACAAATCAGACACACAAGAAACCCAAAATACAAGTGAAGAACAAAACAAATGAAAGCTAATAAGAAATAAGGAGATAGATCTTTTGTAAAAGAGAAGAGAACCAAGGGGTGAGGGGGGCGGGATAGAAAGCACATGAAGAAATGAATTAAGATGCATGATGTACATGGATGAACTCCCTATGAGGATGTAATCATTATGTGCTACAAATGTGTACTACTAAAAAATAAATAAATATGCTCAGACTTCAAATTGGCATGCTAATGGTGAAAACAGTAGGAATATGAGTACATTCTCAGAATCATCAAATAAGCCCAATTAGAACACGATAGAAAGGGCAATGCGTGAAACTTCAGTGTTGACAAAGTAACATTGACTAAATTCCCTATGGCACTGTGGAAAAGAAATTTGAAACAGACAAGTGAAGTGTGGAAAAACTACAGACACTGGAATAAAGGCTGAAGTATTTATAACAGTAAAGCAGTAACGCTACCTTCTTATTTTGACAAATAGGTCCTACTTATGTAGGACATTCCCATACTACCGTACTGTACTGTAATGAAAAACTGAACCAAAGGCATTTGGAAACTCTCTGTATTTTCTTTTGTAACTTTTTTCTTTTGCAAATCTAAACTTGTTCAACAATGTAAATTTAATTAGTAAAAACTTAGCTTTAAAATCTTTTGTGAGCAAGGACAAAGACCTAGCAGTAAGAGCACAGAAGCACGAAGTTGTTATTGTTATAGTGAACAGTAGCTGTCATAGCAGAACATTCATGGATCAAGAGCAATGTGGGATCTTAAGGAAAGATGTCAAAACAAACTAAAATAAGATTGCTAGTCACCCTAGTTAGAGATTTTCATCCCTTTCTATGGGGTAAATTAAGAATGAAATCAGAATACAACACATATTTTAAATAGTATGACACATATAATAGTGCACAGTAACTAAATGGTGGTAGAATAAATTACACTTTTGAGTTGTCAATGCTTTCTTCAGGCATTAGAAATGAATGCAGTGAATCTTCAGACTTCTCACAAAAAAAAAAAACAGATAAACTATACAAAGAAAGCCAACAAATACTCTGTGGAAAAACTTGACTAAATGTATTCTGTGTTTCATCTCTGATAGGATATAGAACAAAATAGAAAACCTCTATGGCAAGACAGGCAAGTCAGATCCTTAGTTTCATCTTAATACATTTCAATTTTTCCTCCAGGCTGAAGAGTTAAAATCCCTTCACTTTAAGCCCCTTACTGTGTTTTCTCCTGTAAGCTGAACTTATCATTCTATTAAGGAAAAAAGTTACAAGTCCAGAAAAAGAAGCCTGGATAGTGCCCTGATTTTTTTTCTAGGAAGCACAAAGATGTGAAATGGTTGATCATCGTTCAGTCGCTTATTGTAAACTTGCTACTGTCTGTGTGTCTTCAAGACAGTGTTAGAAAACATATGCAATTTCATACTGAGTACTATTTAGTGTCATTCTGTTCCTACAGGGCACTGGAAGGTAAGGGATGCTATCACCCTGCAGTGTTCCTAAGTGTAGTGCAGATCGATAGAGGACTGTCCCCGTGTGTGGTGAGAGGCTGGCTTTCAGAGGTGTAGACCTAAAAATAAAATTGATTCATACTTTGAAGATTCTGGAGCAGAATTGGAAATAGAAATGCTCAGGAAAAGATGACTATAGTTTAAAAAAATGAAATTTAAAACCAGTTTTCTTTCAATAATATACAACGAAGTGTTCAAAGACTGAGTAAACACCACAAAATATGAAAACTAATTGGACTAACAAAGTACCATACTATTTGAGATTATGCATATTTAGACTATAATTTTTATCGTTCTATAGAAGATTCTACTACATAAAGAATGAGTAAGTTTTGGCTGGGAATACCTTTCATCATTAACAGTTGTCAGTACCATACTTGCTATTTAGAAGACTTTCCACAGATTATACATGGGTTTTTCTTTGGTTGGTTTGTTGTTGTTGTTTGCTTGTTTGTTTTGTTTGTATGTTTTTGAACTGGGTAATGAATTCAGAACCTCACACTTGGCCAGGCTAGCAGTGTGACACTGAGCTATATCCCCAGCCCTATGGCCCTGTACGTGTATTTTTGGATGAGGTTACAATAATTAACAAATGCAAGAAAGTTTAAAAATGACTTTATACATGACTCAGAAATATTTTATTTCTTCCTTAAATTATGAGTCTAAGTATCCCCTTACACCAGAAAAATTAATCATAAGTCATGCAGTTTTAAACAGGCATGTATTCCATAACTCTAATGTGAAATTGATTTACAAATACCTAGAATTATTCAAAGATTTATGGTTTTCAAAACATTAGAAAATTGGGACCAATGAATTTGAATTTGCAGTGTAAAATATTTATAGTAATTCTAAACTTTACCCATACTCAGATTATTTTCATTAAATAATTGCATTAAAATAAAAATATTTTAGAGTAACTTATAATGCTACCATCCTAGGATAGTTTTAATTAATGAAATTTAATTCAAATTATTAGTGTATTTCTATTTATATACAAATCTGAAATTTAAGAGGCTGGTGAACTCAGCGATGGAAAATAATTATGGATTAATAGAATCTTTATGTAGGGGGAAATATCAAGAATTTTAGCTGAATTCATTTCATGTTACTTCTAAGGTCAAATGCTTGAAAATTCTTATGGCCACATTAAGGGATAAATGGAAATATAAATCCCAAACATGCAACACTAACTAAACCCTGTACCAATTTGCCATGCAAAATTACTTTTAAAATATTTAAATTTTATGTTATAGCTTTCCTATATACAAACATAGTGTGCTCTGGCTTTTCTTTTAATTTTATGAGGCACTCCAGGTGTCTTTTGCACCTTCCTCTCCTATAAAACTAGAAAGAAAAGTTGATGTGGAAAAACACATGGTGAAGAAAATGTAGTAGGTTATGTCTCTTCTATGTGCAATGCTTTCCTAGGAGCTTTTATTTTGTACCAAAGCACAGATTATGTTAAGTGTAGAAAATCACTGATGTTCCTAGAGCAGAGTGAAATGCATTCAAACGCATTAAATCCAGTGAACAAATATGTACTATGAAAATGCAAAATTATGTTACATATCAGAACATGACGTGTATGCAGTTGTCCCATTTGGTTTGTTGTTGTTATTGTTGTTGTTATTTTGTTTTCGTTTTTGTTTTTTTGGTACCAAGAATCAAACTCAGGACTTCATGCTTGCCCTTGAAGTCAGACCATTTCATCTGTTTCTAATCCCCTCATCTGTTAGCTGTGTGAACTCAGACAAATCATTTAAACTCTCCATGCTTTCATTTCCTCATCTGTTTTATGCAAACAGTAAGAGTACCTACTTTACAATGCTGTTGTGTGAGAACTGGTAACCACCACATAAGTGTTAGCAGTAATAGTACCTGTAGTGGCAGCAACAATAGCAGTATTCCTAGCAAATACACAGATTGGTTAAGTATCTTTATGTATGGGCAGTTCTAACCAAGACAAATGTACTAAGGAAGAAATTCACTTCACAGATGAATTATATGCATAATGAATTATATGAATAATTCTTAAAATTTCTAATGGTTTTCATGTTTGTAAACCTTATATCTGCCTATCAACCAAGCAATACAGATAGATATAAAGAACCTAAAACACACACTTAGAACCAAAAAATTATTTCTTAAAATGATATGCCTGCATCTAAAATTACATGTAAATCATCTTGACTAAATGCTATGTATTATGTATTTAAATACAAATTAATATTATATGCTCATAAGTATGTTAGTGCATAGCCTTTTGATAAATTTTATTTAGTGTTTATTACTTATAACTTCTCTAGATTATTATTATGATAACACTATTGACTCCACTTGAGTCTGTTCTGTCATGTTGGATCACATAAGATGAATAAAAGAGATTCATATTTCAATAATGTACAGGAATCTAGGGCAAATTTAATTAAAATAAGTAAAACAATGAAGTTAGTTTACATGAGTTAGTGAATTCAAGGGCATCCATTTTAATAACTTACTCTGAATTCAATATTTCAGCACAAATTTTTAACACAGTGAGTTTTAAAACATACTTTCAAAATGTATGTAAAAGTGAATGTGTGTTTTCATACAGTTTATCCCGGGAAAAATATGTTGAAATCTTAACTCCCAGAACCTCAGAATGTGACTGAATTTGGAACCAAGTTCTTTACAGAGGTAATTAATCTAAAATGAGGTTGTTAAAATAGGCCTTAATCCAATGAGATTGGTATTTTCATAAAAGGTGGAAATGTGAACGCAGAGACATATATGAACAGGGGGAAGATGCTACAAAGACACGCAGAGAGAATGGCATGTGAAGACTAGTGTAGAGCAGAGAATCTACAAGCCAAAACCTACCTGAGGCTGCTAGAGAGAACCTCCAGGGAAAATCCTTGAGCATTCATTCTCTATCACCTCTAGGGGAACAAGGCCTCACTAACTTCACTTCTCTGTAATCTGAGATAATAAATTTCTGCTCAGTCACCCAGGTGGCCCTAGAAGATTACACAGTGTATTTAACTTTTTATATAAGAAAGTCTATATCTATTCCAATAAGCAAAAAATACAGATTCCAAAATAAATTTTAAAATGTATGCTTTGCAAGTACAGTGTCTTAATTACATTTCTTGTTGCTGAGACAAAATCCCTGACAACCAAGGATAAAGGAAATGAGGTTTATTTCAGCTCACAGTTTACGGAGTTTTAGCCAGTGGTTGGCTGGCTCCAAGGCAGCGTGGCATCACAAAGGAGAAACAGTCCATGGTGTGGCAAGCAGATGACATAGAGCAGGAAGCAGCCAGCAGCAAGCGTCTCTTGCCCTTTTAACACATCCAGGCCACCGACACCTGGAATGGGCCTTCCCATTATCCACACCCAGAACCATGCTAAACCAGTTTAGTTATCACATAACCTTAACCCCAGTATCACACATCCTAGATCCACCCACCACCAAAAAGTTTCCACTATGAGTACATGAGGCTTTGGGTGGACCTCTAGATACAAGCCATAAAATACGATATGTTGCTAATACTTCTCTAATGGTTAGCTATCAATTCCTTTCATCTTAATTCTAATTCACTCAAACTGAAACTCTTCTGCAAAAGTCATACTAAATCTGAAAGTATGAAACCACAAGCATAATCAAATATTGTCATTCATAGATTTTACTGTGTTTTCTTGCTTTCTATAAAATACATGTACATTGATGCAGAGAATTTCAATTCCACTTTTCTACAGGAAAAGATAATGAAAATTTCAGAAGCTTTTTTGAAACTCATATAACTTTATCTCAGACAACTATTCTGGGAGAATCACTGTGTATATTCTCATACTCAGTGATTGACTGCTTAATGGAAATTTCTTATTTCTAATACTGGGTCAAAAAAACCCAGAGTGAATAAGAGAGACTATATCACATCCAGCACATAATTTGAACCATAGTAAATTGATGCATTGTATAATATGAATTAATTATAACCATTCTCCCAAATAACTATAAAACTATAGAAAGAAATCAACTAAAATTTCTATGAAGCATTCCATTATAACTGATGGAATTATAATTGGGAAATATCCTTTATATCATTCTTTTCTAAATATTTCAGTAAGTAAATTCATTCTTTAAGCCATAAATCCAACTTTATTCGTATTTAGAATGCATGGAGTCTTCTGATATAACTATTGTGAGAATGAAGAATATATTTTTAAACATTTCCTTATTTCTCTTCTACTTAAAAATACTTTCCTTCTTTCCTTTTAGAATTATTTTTTTCTTTTAGTTAAAACTAACAGATTTTTCATGGATGCTTTCCTATGCACCATTCTTAATTTCCTCTCTAATCAAAAACAAAGTCTGTAAAATCATATGTGCAAGACACAATGTTAAAGCAACAGCGGCCTGCAAATATCTATGTTGACAATTCTTGAGGGAAGAAGGACATATTGGCAAGGAGGACAGGAGGAAACAAATGAAGAAGAATGATGGAACCCTGGAGGCATAAAGAAACACAGCAGTGGAAACTCGAGATCAAGGACTCAGGTAAATTGGGCAGGAGGGACGTATCACAAGGTACACACTGATGGAGCCACACCACACCCACTGCTGCGTCATTCAGTGGCTGTGTGTTCTCGAGCATCAGTTTTCTCCTAAGTTAAAGCATAGTATCGATTTCATTAGTTTATTATAGGGATAAAGTGAATGACCTCTGCAGAGCCGTTTTCATATTTGTGTGACACACAGTGAGCATCTAATAATAACCTCAATTATTCATGAGTAGTAGATAGAGTAAGCCAGATAAGAACTCATCAATAAATTTACTAAATTGACCCTAGAATTACTTTCTTTGTCCTATGCAAAAAACTCTGGCTAACTGAGATATTTCTCTGTATATCAACTAGAACAAAATGGCCACTATTTCCATGTTTTGATAGATTATAATTTCATACAAACCCAAGATTTTAAAAATGGCAATTGCTGGCACATGCCTATAATCCCAATCTTCTTGTAGGTACAATAGCGTGTTTGAGTCCAGCTCAGGCAAGTTAGCAAACTTAATGAGATAACTGTCTCAAAATAAAAAATAAAGAAAGAGCTGGAGAGCTGGGGGACTTGGTCAGGTCTCCTACACTAGGGATATATACCCTGAAAGGCCTAAAACTTTTTATCTCCAGCCTTAGTATTCCTTCTGGAATGTATATTCAACTGCCTATTTAGCTTATTCTCTTGGGGGTATACAGACTGTCATCTGCATAATCTCCACATACTGGTTTCCATGTCTTTATTGAATTCCCTCCTGAATGTAGCCAGGATCTGTGATTTGAATATGAAGAAGGCACAATGTAACTCTTGTGCTTATATTATATTATACTATTATATTATTTTGAGATTACGTCTTGCTAGCTGTTCTACTGTAATGTTTTGATCTTCTTCCCAGCTTTAGAGAAGAAAACATCCGCAAATTATAAAACTGCAAAAAAGGAAGCGTGACAGGGACTTGAGTGAGCCTAGACGCAGACCCTTTCTCATCGCGTGTCCAGATGAGAACCAAGCTGACAGATGTCTTGCTTGCAGGCTGGCAGAGAGCTAAGCTAAGCCACGCTCAGTCTCCAGCCCCACAGAAACTGGGAGGTGGTTGTTTTGCAGTCACTAAGTTTGTGGTGATTTGTATGTAGCATAAAAGAAACCAATTCTAGGATCTCATAGCCATCTTCTTACAATTTATCAGTCCAAAATAAGAGTAATGATTCTCCCATCACTTAAATCTTCACCTTCTCTAGTGTTTCCTATTTAAATTGCTGGCCTCCACATTAAACCAACTAATTAGTAAAACATGATAGAAACCCTTGGATCTTGTCATTCTGACCAGGGCTAGCTCTTCCTCCCCATATTCTATCTCCCCTAGACTCATTTTTTTTAACCACCCTGCTCTCTTTGCTGTTTCTTGAACATGCAAGGCACATTCCCTTCTACAGTCACTTAGTTTGCTGTTCTTTGCACCTGGAAAGACTTTCCTTGAATTTTCTCATGACTTGCTTTATTTTTTATTCAAATTTCACCTCACCCATTATCTCCTCATAAAGGTCTTTTATGAGTGACCTATTAAGGAAGAACTTTATACAGCTCCCATTTCACTTATCTTACTTTAGGTTTTTGCTTTTAATAATAATTATTAAACCTGCCAATATTATCATTTTTATCCATTTTTGTTCTGCTATCTTGCCAGAATATAAGCTACATAG